>PVIW01017623.1:0-13546 GCA_004026585.1 Noctilio leporinus
GTGGATGATTGGATCAAAAAACTTTGGTACATTTACACAATGGAATTCTATATGGCAGAAAGAAAGAAGGAACTTGTACCCTTTGCAACAACATGGATGGAACTGGAGAATATTATGCTTAGTGAAATAAGCCAGTCAGTGAAGGACAGGTATCATATGTTCTCACCCATTACTGGACAATAATGAGCAAAACTAACAACAAGCAAAACAGAACCAAGTATATGAATACAAGGAATAGGCCTGCAGTGGTCAGGAGGAAAGGGGTAGGGGGGAGGGGGGAGGCAGAGGCAAAGAAGGGGAGCAGCTTAGACAAGAACCTAGTATAAAGGAACCATGGACATGGACAACAGGTGGGATTGACTTTGGGCGGAAAGGGTGGGTGGGGAGGGGGACAGAGGGGAGAAAAAAAGGGATGGATGTAAGACAACAACAATAAAATTAAAAGAAAAAAATCCTAATAAAAATATCTAAAAATAATAATAATAATAATAATAAATTAAAAATAAATTAAAATTTAAAAAGTGAAAAAAAAAATGTTACTTACCTATCATCTCCCAGATTTTGAATGATGTCTGAAAATTACCAGTCATTCAACAAATGTTTGTTGAAAGTATCAGTAAATAGCTTATCCAGGTATCATGTTAAATCCTTTATCTATTATTTATGAGCATTATTATATGTAATCTACTTAATAACACTATAAACTATAAATTAAGTTTAGTGTTGTCTTTGGTTCACAGGTAAAGAAGTTGAACTTAGTTAACTAAATTCTCAAAGGCAATGGATACAATAAATATCAAAGCTGGGACTCAACTCATATTCAGAATTTAAGTTTATTTGACACTGGAGGCCATTCTCTTAATATCATTCTATGCTTTTCCTTATCTAATTTAGGAAATAGTTATCAAGTTTTCAGATTTAAAATTTATAAATATAAGCAAATATATTCGAGGACTGAATTATTTAATACAATCCTAAAAGATTGGAATGAAGATGGAGAACAAATAAAATGAAACCAAAGGGATAACTTTCTTATGTTTAAAGAATAACTTGAGCCAGGGATGCTGTGGCTCAGTAAATTGGCTCTAGCCTGTGAACCCAAGGGTTGCTGATTTGATTCTCAATCAGATTGCATACCAGGTATCCAGCCAGGTCCTTACCTAAAGGCAGGTGAAAGACAACAATACATTGATGTTTCTCTCTTTCTTCCTCCTTCCTTGCCCTTTTCTCTGAAAATACTGAATAAAAATTTTAAAAAGAAAAGAATAATTTCAGAAAGAATGGGTGAGAGAATTCTTGGCTTATAAACAGTATTTGTGTGGGGGGGGGGGGGGGAAGAATCCTGGAAGTTTTATTTGACTCTATGTTCAATATGCCCTAGCAAGATGGTGTGACTATCATAAAACAAAACATAAAATAAGCTGCTACAAAAATGCTGTATAAATTTAAATCTAGTCTCCAATAGAGTTGCATTAGACTTTTCATTGATCAGATCATTGCAATCAATTATGGAGTTTAATTTATAAAAGGGAAATAGATGAACTAGAGCCTGATCTACAGAAAGTAACCAAGAACATGAGGGGATTGAAATGAATGCAAAACCATGGGAGGAGATAGTTGTGCAAAGAATATGAAAAAATTTGTAAGTTACAAATTTCAAGAAACCAACTTTTAGGAGTGGATTACTTATTATTTTTTCTTAATGAAGAACCATGGTCAGTAAATAGAATTTAAGAAGTGCTAGACTGTAGATAGATATACAGAACAACTTTCTAAAGCATTGTGTAACAAAGGACCCAGTTGACTCACAAAGGATGCAATTCTGTCACTAGAAATGTTCAAATAAATACAAGGTAGACTCTGACGGGAGTATTATAGATGCATCACTGCTAATGATCTTTAACAGACAGCCAGGAATTTCTCCAGAAATATTTATTTATTCTGGAAAAACAAAGAATTGCAACTTAAGACATGTAATCTAAAGGTTAACCACATACAAGTCCAGAGAAAAAAAGGAGATGAGCCCTGGCTGGTAGCACAGTGGATAAGGCGCTCGGCCTGCAAACCCAAAGGTCACAGGTTCCATTCCTCAGCCAGGGCATATAACAAGGTTGTAAACCAGGTCTCCAGTCAGGTCTGTGGCTGGAGGCAAGTGAAAAGCAACCATCCATTGATGTCTCTCTCCCTCTTTGCCTCTCTCCCTTTCCCTCTTTCTAAAACAAAATTAATAAAATCTTTTTTAAAAAATAAGATGAACATTATTTTGTTGAGTTGGGAGAACCTGTTGTAGACTAAGTTTATTAAAGAAAATTGAAAGTTCAAAGTATAGTGAATTTTTATTGGCCGAGTTATAGCCATCTTCCATTGGCTGAACTGTTACTAGGAAGTAATCTTTTCTTCCTCTTCCTAAGGTAGTAAAGTAATATCACTTCCTATCATAGTTGCAAGGTTTATTTTCTCCTGTTAGGATCAGTGATATGAATTGAATGACATGTTCATGAAAGTTCTCTCTTCTAGACTACTGATTTCACTTTAAATGAGGTTTCTGTTTATTAACTTTCACAGTGCATAAGGAATGAAGATGAACCAGAGCAGCAGTTACCAAACCTTGGTCCAATTACTGTCTCTAGGCAGAAAAGAGAAACAGATTCTTGGGCAACACTCAGTATATCTGTCAATGAGACACAGTGATATATTTTTTTTCCCCAAAAAGATCCATATGATACAATGGATCTCGGGGAAGTTTCTAAAATCAGCAGACCCCAAGTCTTTAGTATATTTTAGGCTGCTAATATTCATTCACACTCAAACTGCTGGATTGTGAGCTCTTACACAATAGGATTGCATCATTGCCTTCTGCATAATGCCTAACACATAGTAAACACACAATAAATGTAAAATATATTAAATATCTGTGAATGAATAAGTTAAAATTATTAGGTAAATTTCTATAGAGCAAAGAAACTTTCTAAATATCCCTAAAAGAAAGCAAAAAGAAAAATTAATAAGGTAGCCACTTAAAATGTGGCTAGCTCAAATTGCAATACACTATAAAATGCATACTGAATTTTTAAGAGTTAATATAAAAAATAAAATATTTTAATAGCATATATAATTATTACATGATAAATGATAATATTTTAGATATGTTGTAGTGAATTAAGCATTTTTCTATTTTAAACTTATTTTACTCTGGAATGGTATTTTTGTGAAATATATCACAGAAATCATGTATTGCAGAGCTCACTTTCATGAAAGCTGTCATAGAGACAGTGCCAAACCCACAGTAAAAAATGTGTGGTTACAAGCCCTGGCTGGTAGCACAGTGGATAAGGTGCTGGCCTTGAAACCCAAAAGTCCCTGGTTCAATTCTCAGCCAAGGCGCATAACTATGTTGCCAGCCAGGTCGGTAGCTGGAGGCAGGTGAAAGGCAACCGTAAACTGATGTCTGTCTCCCTCTCTGTCTCTCTCCCTTCCCCTCTCTCTAAAAATTATAAATAAAATCTTTTTTTTTAAATGTATGGTTACAGAATGGACAATGGGGTGCTAGGAAAAATAGAGGAAATGGAGAAGCCAAGGAATGTATATGCATGACACATTGACATGAACTAAGGGGGGCATTACCAAAGGCAGGTGAAAAGTGGGAAAGGGAGAAAAATTGGGACAACTGTAATAGCAAAATCAATAAAATATATTTAAAAAGAAATGCAAAAGACAATGAAATTAAATATAATTTTAGACTTTGAAAATATTGCTAAAATGTTTCTAATTTTCTACTGTTTAAAGGTAGATGCCTTCAAATATAAGGCAATGTTACTTAATATTTTATAAGGGGGTAAATGGAAGTAATGGGATGTCTCTTAGTTGACTAGGACTGCTGCAACAAATTTACCACAAACTTGGTGGCTTTATCCAACCAAAGCTGCATCTAGAAACTAGAAATCAGAAATCAGGGTATCACTAGGGCTGTATTTCCCTTGCAGTTTCTAGGGCAGAAGTGCCAAACTCATTTTCACTGGAGGCCACATCATCCTTGCAATGTCCTTCAAAGGGCCAAATGTAATTTTAGGATTGTATAAATGTAATGACTACTTAACAGTTAAGTGAGGCAGGTAGAAACAAGGTGTTGGGTCAAAAGTGCCAGACAAAATAAAACAAGGTGGAGGGCTTGATTTGGCCTGCTGGCCTGTTTGCCATCTGTGTTCTAGGGGCTAATCCTTTATTGCCTCTTTCAAGTTCTGATGGCTTCTGGCTTTTCTTGGTTTGTGGTAGCCTAGCTCCAATCTCTACCTTCATCTTCACAGGAACTTCTTCCCTGTGTTTCAGAATCTCAAATCTGCCACTATTTTCTCTCATAAGGACACTTTACATTGGATTTAGGGCCCACCATAAGTCTAAGATGATTTCATCCTGAGATCCTTGATTACATTTGCAAAAACCCTATTTCCAAAAAAGGTCACATACACAAGTGTGGGGAGAGGGGTTGGAGTGGGGTGTCACCAGGTTCCCTAGAATGTATTCCAATGTGTGTGGAGGCTTTTCCACACCAAGTAGTAATTCTAAGATTCCAGCAGGGTATCTAAAAATTCAACTCAATTGTGATATCTTCTACCCAGAGATAAAATTAAATTGCACAGTTAAAGGGCTTAGTATCAGAAGATAGCCCTCCACTTAAGATGCTAGTGAAAAACTCAGGGTGTTATCTATTCTACTGAACAACCAGCTATGGACTAGATCTTCTAAAGACCATTTCCTTGTCAATTCAATTCAGATACCAGTTGCAAACCAGGTTGTTAACCATACTTTTGACTGGCTATAAATGAGAGGTTCCCACACCCTTCTCTCTAGGTTTAATTAATTTTCTGAAATGGTTCCAGAACTTAAGGAAACCTATATAATCACTACATTACAAATTTATTACAAAGGATATTAAAGAACAGGAATCAGCAGCCAGATACAAAAGTTAAGGTTCAAAAACAACAAACTTCTGTCCTCATGGAACTTGAGGCCCATCATGGTAGCATGTGAAAGTGTGCTGGCTCCGCAATGTGGAAGCTCTTCAAAAGAGGGCTAATGAGATCCGGCAAGATGGCAGAGGAGTAAGTGGAGCTACACCAATCTCCTCCCAGGTCCCATCTGGAATTACTTTTTCTCCAAAAAAGTCAGCTAGAATTACCAACAGGACACCAGCTGGAAAGAAGTCCTATAACCACTGACAGAACAAAAGAGGACACTTCATCATGACATGGCTGGTAGGAATCCCAAAAACTCGAGAGGGCTGGCTGGCACACCAACAGAGGTAGCAGCCAAAGGGAAGGAGCTGAGGGCTCCACCTGAGAAGGATGGAATCTGGTCCCCTAGCTGGATGTCCCAGCTGCAACAACAAGGCAGAGATTAGAGCAGCATCAAACTGCTCTACCCTCTGGCATGCACCTACCCTCAGCATCCAGCTGAGAGGGATGGAAAGCCATGGAGTTTACGAGCACTGGAGACAGAGAACTACTAGGGTGACCACAGCAAGAATACATTGGCACACACCTACCCTGGGCTCCAGCTGAGGAAGGGCAGGGAGGCCTGGAGAAATGTGGGGAGAGTTTGCGGCAATGTCTTGGAGGAGAGAATTGGGGAGGATCCTGATGCTGACTTATCACCCATACCTCAGGCAGACTGCCCTGTTACAAGCAGATTCCAGAGAAGGGTCCTCATAGCCTCACCTACTGGAAGCAATCTTCCCCACTCCTCGGTGCATGACCCTGAAACCTGATAACAATTCTTTGATTTACATTTAAATAAACTTCTCCTGCCCTGCCCTGCCATGTCTGAGCATAGATGCAATAGTTGGCACCTGAAGAGATACTTCTTGCCTAGCAGCATCTGGGTAAGTCAGCCTCGCACAGTAGTGTGTAAGCCTGGTGGCTAATCTTAAATGTGTTGCTTCGCAACTGAGTCAGTCCTTCTCACCCAGCAGAGCCTGGCAGCTGATTATAAACTCTCTGACTTACAACTGGGTCAGACAATCAGCCCCACACAGTCGCAAGTGAGCCTGGTAGCTGATGGTGGGTTAATTGGTTCACAACTGAGTTGGATTGTCCTGCCATTGGCCTCTAGGCCTGGGAGCTAATCACAAACTCATTGGATTACAATTGAATATTTCAGCCTAGCCTAGTGGCCCCTTAGCCTGGCAGCTAATCACAGAGTCATTGGATTACAATTGTGCCTTGCTATCTGGCCCAGCAGCTCCTGAACCTGGCAGCAAAACACAGATTCATTGGAAAACAATTGGATATTGCTGCCTAGCCCAGTGGCCCCCTAGCTTGGTGGCTGATCACAGATTCATTGATTTACATCTGAATCTGTCCCATCAGGCAGCACCTGAGCTGGCGGCTGATTCATTGAATTATAATAGAACCTCTCTGTCTAAACCAGCAGGGCCTGAAATTTGTAGCTGATTTATTGATTTACAACTGAATCATTCTGTCACCCAAAGCAGCATCTGAGTTTGGTGGTGGATCACAGATTGATAGGATTACAAATAAATCAATCCTTTCAGTTTAGCAGTCCCTTAGCCTGGCAGCTGATAACAATCTGATTGGGTTACAATGAAACCTAAAAATAGAGAAAAAGAAACAATCCATCACCAAAATGAAAGACAGAATCCACAGGAAGATCACTAAATGAAAGAGAGGCAATCAAGCTATCAGATATGGAATTCAAAATAATTATGATAGAGAAGATCAATGAGTACCACCAGCTCAAAGAAAACTGCAAAAAACTCCAGGGAAACTACAAACAACTCCAGGGAAGTTAAAAGGAACTTACTGAGAACAACATCAGCACTAAAAAGGACATAGAAACTATCAGTAAGAACCAGGAAGAAATGAAGAATACAGTTTATGAAGATTACAGTAGAAAGAATCGACAGCAGGCTAGAGAAGAAGCAGAGGATCAGATCAGGGAGCTGGAAGAAAATGTAGAAAAATATTCCAAGACAGTGCAACAGAATGAAAAAAGGCTGAACAAAAATGAAGAGGACTTAAGAGAGCAGCAGGACAACATGAAACACAATAATATCCACATCATAGGTATAGCAGAAGGAGAAAAGAAACAAGAAATAGAAAACCTGTTCAAAAAAGTAATGAGAGAAGGCTTCCCTAATATGATGACTGAAAACATTATTCATGTTCAGGAAGCACAGAGGGTCCTAATGAGGATGATTCCAAACAGACCCACTCCACGACACATTATAATTAAAATAGCAAATTTCAAAGATAATGCAAGAATCCTAAAAGCACCAAGAGAGAAACAGCAAATAACATATAAGAGGGTTCTGATATGGTTACCAAAAGATTATTCAACAGAAAAAATATAAGTCACAAGGAAATGGCAAAAAAAATATTCCAAATAATGGGAATCAAAGGCCAGCAACCAAGAATACTCTACCCAGGAAGGCTCTCATTCAAGATGGAAGGGGAAATAAGGAGCTTCCCAGACAAAAGACCAAAGAAATACATCTCTATCAAGCCAGCATTGCAACAAATGCTGAAGGGTCTGCTTTTTAAAAATGAAGAAACAGAGAGAGACAGAGAGGAACAGAGGCACAATGAGGGAAAATGGCAATATATAAGTATCAAACAATAATAACCTTAAATGTAAACAGATTAAATGCACCAATAAATAGACATAAGGTAGCAGAATGGATAAGAAAACATGACCCACATATATGCTGTCTTCAAGATACCAACCTAAGAACAAAAGATGGACACAGATTGAGAGTGAAGGGATGGAAAAATATATATCAAACAAATGGACATGACCAAAAGGCTGGAGTAGCAATATTTATTTCAGATAAAATAGATTTTATGATGAGGGTCATAAAAAGGGATAAAGAAGGACATTTCATAATATTTAAGGGAACAATCCATTAAGAAGAAATAACTCTGGTAAACAGATATGCACCCAATTTAGGAGCTCCAAAATATATAAGTAAAATCTTAAAGGACTTCAAGAAGGATATAGACAGCAACACACTCATAAGAGGGGATTTTAATACCCCATTATCAGCAATGGACAGATTTTCCAAACAAAAAATCACCAAGGATATAGTGGCATTCAAAAACACCCCAGAGGAAATGGACCTAACTGATATATAGAGAACCTTTCACCCTGAAGAAGCAAAATACATATTTCTTTCAAATGCACATGGAACATTCTCAAAGACAGACCACATGGTAGGTCACAAACAAGCCTCCACAAATACAGGAAAATTGAAATTATACGTAGCATCTTCTCAGATCACAATGGATTGAAACTAGAAAGCAACATCAAAGGAAAAAAAAAAAAAAACACTCAAACTCATGGAGACTGAATAAGATGCTTTTAAGTAATAAATGGTTTAGTCCCACCATAAAGATCCTGGAGAAAAATATAGGCAGTAAAATTTTAGATGCCCTGCACAGAAATATATTTACTGATACTTCTCCAAGGGCAAAGGAAATCAAAGAACAAATAAACAAATGGGACTATATCAAATTGAAAAGTTTCTGTTCAGCCAAAGAAAACATCAGCAAAATTAAAAGGAAACCATCTTTATGGGACAACATATTTGCCAATGATACCTCAGACAATGATTTGAGAGTCAAAATATATACAGAACTAATGTGAGTCAACACCAGGGATACAGACAGACTAATTAAAAAATGGGCAAAGGACCTGAACAGACAACTCTCTGGGGAAGACATACAAAAGTCCCAAAGGCATATGAAAGAATGCTCAGTATCACTAGCTATCAGAGAGATGCAAATTAAAACCACAATAAGGTACCACCTCACACCTGTCAGAATGGCAATCATCAACAAATCAACAAACAACAAGTGTTGGCGAGGATGTGGGGCAAAGGGAACCCTGGTGCATTGTTGATGGGAGTACAGGCTGGTGCAGCCACTATGGAAAACAGTATGGAATTTCCTTAAAAAACTAAAAATAGAACTGCCTTTTCATCCAGCAGTTCCACTACTTGGACTATACTCGAACAAACCTGAAACACCAATTCAGAGGAACCTAGGTACCCCTATGTTCATAGCAGCACTATTTACAACAGACAAGTAATGGAAACAGCCTTATTGCCAATTAGTAAATGATTGGATCAAAAATCTTTGGTACATTTTCACAATGGAACACTACATAGCAGAAAGAAAGAAGGAACTCCTACTCTTTGCAACAACATATATGGAACTGGAAAGCATTATGCTTAGTGAAATAAGCCAGTCAGTGAAAGACAATTAGCATATGATCTCACCCATTACGGGAAAATAGTGAACAAAACTAGCAACAAACAAAACAGAATCAGATACATGAATACAATGAATAGACCTTCAGTGAACAGGGGAGATCAGGGATGGCGGAGGAGGAGGCAAAGAAGGGGTGCAGTTTAGTCAAGAAACTAGTATGGAGAACTATGAACATGGACAACAAGTGGGATTGACTTTTGAGGAATATGAGTGGGTGGGTAAAGGGACAGAGGAAAGTAAAAATGGGATGGATATAATACAACAACAATAAAATTAAATTTAAAAAAGGGCTAATGAAATAGTTGGAGCAGCTTTATTAGATAGTCATGATTGACTAAGTCATTGGTTATTGGTGATTAATTTAATCTCAGATCCCTCCCCAAAAATCAGCAGTTTGTCTTCTACTGGCCATCAGCCCCTACTCTTGGGTGAGGTCCAAAATCATCTCATTAATGTAATAAGATCCATTTGTCACTCTTAACACTTAGAAAATTTCAAACGTTTGTGGAACTGTGAGCCAGAAATGGGATGAAGATCAAATATATATTTTATGTTATAAATCAAAATATCACAGGGATTAAGGCATGGACATATCTTTGGGGAAAACTTCAACCCACTCTGGAAGTACAGATTCATATAACCTCTAATAATAATAGCTAACATTTTGTGAGTGCATACCATAGGTAAAGGATTTTTTTTAAAAGATTTTATTTATTATTTTTAGGGAGAGGGGAAGGGAGAGAGTCAGAGAGGGAGAAAGACACCAGTTTATGGTTGCCTTTCACCTGCTTCCAGCTACGGATGTATCTGGATACCTGGCTTGCAACCTGGTTATGTGCCCTGACTGAGAATTGAACCAGTGATCCTTGGGTTCAAAGGCTGGCCCCTTATCCACTGTGCCATCAGCCAGGGCATGGGCAAAGCATTCTTAAAAACATTTTAATGCATCAGCTGATTTCATTCGTATAATGACTAGGTGAGATGGAAATAGAAGCACCTAACAATAAATATATAACAATTACACTTATGATTCTCACTTTATAGTCAGGAAAACTAAGGCATAGTGTCCTTAAGTAGTTTCTAATGTTATAAATATATATACGAAATGTTGGATTTAAAATTAAGTGACCCAACTCTAAAGTTGATGAACTTAACTTGTAAAACACTGACTCCAGAAATGAAATTTTCGTTTACTCATCATTCATCTCTCTTCCATAGTACCTGTGTATATTATGTGTTCAATGAAATTTTGCTAAATTAATTAGATTAATAATGCTACAGTAATTATGTTGTGTCTCAGCTAGTTTCTGATTTATTTGTCAGTGTGTCAATCTCTGACTCTATATCTTCCTTCATGTCTATATGTCAGTATTGACAACTATGCCATTCTTCAAATAATTTTGTAATACAGCTGGATGTGTCTATGGAAGAGGTAGTTCTTAAGAGATGTATATGCATAGGGAGTTGTGCTCCAAACAAATCCAATTCAAATCATATGCTTATTAAACAATTTCTGACAATAAACTGTAAGTCACATAAAAGATGCTGAAAATAATCCATCAAAATAGTCAACATGCCAAATCAATTGGATGTCAACATCTGCTCACTATGCTCATATTTGATCTGTCATGTCAATAATTTTGAAAAAATCCTCCTTGATTCCCTACCTAAGGTGGTATAAAGTAACATGTTATCCTCTGCTTTTGCTTTGCATTCTCTTTGAAACTAATAATTAATGTAAATATCTAACCCTAGGTACCATTTAAAAACACTAATGAGAAATTAGATGTGAAATTCAATTTTGCAGCAATATCCTCAGTCTCAAAGGAAGATCTGTAAGTATCAGCAGCAATGTCAAACATATTGTACAATTCCAGGGGTTGGATAGATATTCATATTACATGTGAATGGCATTCCTTGGAGTTGTAAAGTGCATAACCTGCAAGGTACTATCAGGTAACTCAGATCAGCGAAACTACTTTAGGGTAACAAAGTGCTAATGCAAAAAGACAAATATTTCTAAAGAGTGCTAATCCGCAAAAGTGATAGTTAAAATTTTAGCAAAGTCAGAGACTGCTACACTTGGAGCTTGTTAAACTGGAGTACTAGTCTGACTGGGCTTTGATGAGCAGGGAATTCTACTGAAATGCAAAACACAAAATTTTGGAGACCTTTATATATTTTTTTGAGATTCTTTCTCTTCTACTTTAGCATGTAAATTATTTTTCTCTTTTTAAATTTTATTGTTGTTGTATTACATCCATCGTCTTTTTGCTCCCATCTGCCCCCTCCCCACCCACCCATTCTCCCTAAAGTCTATCCCACCTGTTGTCCATGTCCATGGTTCCTTTATGCTAGGTTCTTGTCTAAACTACTCCACTTCATTGCCTCTTCCTCCCTCCTCCCCCCAACCCCATTCCCCCTGACCATTGAAGGCCTACTCACTGTATTCACATATTTGGTTCTGTTTTGCTTGTTAGTTTTGTTCATTATTGTCCTGTAATGGGTGAGATCATATGGTATTTGTCCTTCACTGAAAGGCTTATTTCATTAAGCATAATACTCTCCACTTCTATACATGTTGTTGCAAAAAGTAGCAGTTGTTTCCTTCTGCTGTATAGTATTCCATTGTGTAAATGTACCAAAATTTTTTTATCCAATCACCCATTGATGGTCACTTAGGCTGTTTCCAGCACTTGGCTATTGCAAATAGTGCTGCTATGAACATAGGTTCTTATGAATTGGTGTTCCAGAATTCTTTGGGTATAGTCCAAGTAGTGGAAACACTGGATCAAAAGGCAGATCCATTTTTAGTTTTATAAGGAAACCCCATACTGTTTTCCACAGTGGGTGCACCAGCCTGCATTCCCACCAACAGTGCATAAGGGTTCCATTTGCCCCACATCCTTGCCAACACTTGTTTGTTGATTTGTTGATGATTGCCATTCTGACAGGTGTGAGGTGGTATCTTACTGCGGTTTTAATTTGCATCTCTCTGATGACTACTGATGTTGAGCATTCTTTCATATGCCGCTGGGCCCTTTGTATATCTTCCTCAGTGAGTTGTCTGTTCAGGTCCTTTGCCCATTTATTAATTGGGCTGTCTGTCTCCCTGGTGTTGAGTCACATTACTTCTTTATATATTTTGGTGGTCAAACCCTTGTTTGAGGCATCATTGGCAATTATGTTTCCACATACAATTGGTTCCCTTTGAATTTTGTTGATGTTTTCTTTAGCTGAACAGAAACTTTTCAATTTGATATAGTCCCATTTGTTGATTCGTTCTTTGATTTCCTTTGACCTTGGTGAAGTATCCGTAAACATATTTCTGCATACAATATCAAAAAGTAAACTGCCTATATTATTCCCCAGGACCTTTATGGTGGCACTGCTTATGTTTAAATTCTTTCTTCATCTTGAGTTTATTCTGTTGTATGGTGTAATTTGGTGGTCTAGTTTTACCTTTTTGCCTGTTGCTGTCCAGTTCTCTCAACACCACTTGTTGAAGAGACTGTTTTTACTCCATTTTATTTCCTTTCCACTTTGTCAAATATTAGTTGACCATAGAGTCCTGGGTTAATTTCTGGCCTCTCTATTCTGCTGCATTGATGTATATGTCTTTTCTTATGCCAGTACCAGGCTGTTTTGATGACAGAAGCCTTGTAGTATTCTTTGAAGTCCAGTATTTTGATTACTCCTACATTGCTCTTCTTTCTCAAGATTGCTGTGGCTATTTGTGGGTGTTTTTGGCTCCATATAATTTTTTTTTTCTTTTAATTTTATTGTTGTTGTATTACCTCCATCCCTTTTTTTTTCCCCTCTGTCCCCCTCCCCACCCACCCTTTCCCCCCAAAGTCAATCCCACCTGTTGTCCATGTCCATGGTACCTTTATACTAGGTTCTTGTCTAAGCTGCTCCCCTTCTTTTCCTCTGCCTCCTCCCTCCCCCCTACCCCTTTCCTCCTGACCACTGCAGGCCTATTCCTTGTATTCATACACTTGGTTCTGTTTTGCTTATTGTTAGTTTTGCTCATTATTGTCCCGTAATGGGTGAGAACATGAGATACCTGTCCTTCACTGACTGGCTTATTTCACTAAGCATAATATTCTCCAGTTCCATCCATGTTGTTGCAAAGGGTACAAGTTCCTTCTTTCTTTCTGCCATATAGAATTCCATTGTGTAAATGTACCAAAGTTTTTTGATCCAATCATCCACTGATGGGCACTTAGGCTGTTTCCAGCACCTGGCTATTGTAAATA
>PVIW01017624.1:0-13544 GCA_004026585.1 Noctilio leporinus
TAAAAAAAAAAAAAAAAAAAAAACTTGACATTCAGAAAACGACCCAATTAAAATTTGGGCAAGCCCTGGCTGGTGGCTCAGTGGATATGCACTGGCCTGCAAACCCAAAGCTTGCTGGTTTGATTCCCTAGCCAGGGCACATAACCAGGTTGCAAGCCAGGTCTCCAGCCAGGTCTGTAGCTGGAAGCAGGTGAAAGGCAATTATACATTGATGTTTCTCTCCCTCTCTGCCTCTCTCCCTTCCCCTCTCTCTGGAAATAATAAATTAAATATATATGTATATTTTATATATATATTTAAATTGGGCAAAGGACCTGAATAGACACTTCTCCAAAGAGGACACACAGATGGCCAATATACATGTGAAAAGATGCCCAAAGTCACTATTCGGAAGAGAAATGCAAATTAAAACCACAATGAGCTATCACCTCACAGCAGACAGAATGGCTACCATCAGTAAAACAACAGCAAGTGTTGATGAAAATGTGGAGAGAGGGGAATCCTCTTGCACCATTGGTGGGAATGCAGACTAGTGCAGCCACTGTGGAAAGCAATATGGAGATACCTCAAAAAATCAAAAACTTTCTTACAATTCAGAAATTCCACTTCTGGTAGCTTAACCAAAAAATCCTGAAACACTAATTCGAAAGAACATAAGCACCACTGTGTTCATTGCAGTGTTATTTACATTTGCCAAGATATGGAAGCAGCCTGAGTGTTCATCAGTATGTTGTGGGAGGCTTGGTTCTTCTTGCCAATGCAGTAACGAATTATAGATCATCAAGCTTATTAGTATGTAAGCAAAGTTTATTAGTGATACGTTCTCATGGAGGAGAATGGGCCTAGACGAGGTGGGTGAGAAAGGCATACACACTTGGTCGTTTTGTCCTGAGGACTTATTTGTGGGGTGGGGGTAAGAAAATTACATATCAGTTAGGTGGGAGAAGGTGGTATATACCCTTTTACTCTTTCAAGGGAGGGTGTGACCTCCTAAGCATAGGTATGGGTGGAGGTCTGTTAACTCATATTTTTATCTTGCTTCAGACCATCTCTACTTATCCTGTTAAAAATAGGTACATGGCCAGAGATGGTTACTCAAAGTCATTTATGAGACTTTCTCTGCAAATACTATGGACCCCATCCCACCCCTCCTCCTTCTCCTAAACTTCTATCTAACAAGTAGGTGAATGGCTAAAACAACTATGGAACATTTATACAATGGAATACTACTAGGTTGTAAAATATAAGACACTTTTACCCTTTGTAACGGTAAAATTGGAAGGAACTGGGGAGTATTACACTAAGTGAAATAAGTCAGTCAGAGAAAGACAAACACTATATGATTTAACTCATGTGGAATGTAACTAGCAAACTGAACTAACAAAATAGAGACAGACACATAGAGATCAGGGACACTTCTGGTGGGTGGGGGGTGCGGTTTAGGGGTGTAGGAATTCAGCATAAAGGACTGATGGATGTGGAAGAAAAGGGGCCACATATTACCTGATAAGCTCAGGGGAGGCCTGTGTGGCAGCCTTACAAACTCAGAGACCTAAAATAACCTCAAATAATGGTCTAAAATGTAAACTTTTTAACTAAAAGCAGTTCATGGCTGGTAGTCATATCCTAGGCCAGCATTTTTCTCTAACAAAGGTCAATCTTTACCTCAAGGGAGCCTGTTTATTTGTCTCTTTGCATCTATGATAACATACCTTTGGAATGTCAAGGTAACTTCCCCTTTTCCCAAACCTCTTGAGCACAAGCTGAGACCACAAATCCCCTTATTGTTATTATTATCATGTTAATTGTTGGCTGTTAACTATCCCTTACCCACCTATGTAGAAGAATATGCATGTGCCTATCATTTTACCTTTTATCCAACACCAGAGGTTTCCTAGTTTTGTTTTCTTCTGCCTCCCTAATCTATCACCAAAGACTTCATGTAATGCCCTTATGGCTCCTCTTTTGAGTGTAATGTAGAAAATCATGTGCTAAACTGCCATTCTCCTGAGCATTTCTCAATCCATTCAGATATTGGTTCCTGGCAATTGTCACCAGTTTGGATCAAATAAACTCACCAAAAATTCTTTATAGGACAGAATGTTTCTCTTCTTTCTGTGTCCAATAAGCTTATTGTCTTTCTCAAAAAATCTTCAGACAGAATGTTTCTTATGTTGACAACAGGAAAGTGCTATTTACTATTGTTATCAACAGAACAATATTTTTGACAAGGGAAAACAAGAGTTAGAAAATTCTGGGTTTTAAGTATAGTTAATAAGTTTAGTAATTAATGCATGTAAAAAGCTACTGTTTCAGTAACTGAAGGTATGACACACCTTGACAGGAGACCACAAGCAGTTCCACCTTAGTGCTCAGGAGGCCTGCAAGCAATCAAGATAGTATCTGAGCCCTTGTACTCAAAGGAGTGATGTCCTGGCCCAATATGCAGATAAAGAATCACTGGTTAATAGATGAAAGAATTCCAGGAAAATTGCTGGACTGAAGCTTTTAGCTCATTAACCTTTTCCCTGAATTCCAAAACCCTTACCTATTGTAAGAGGCTCATCCTTGTTGCTAATGTAGTATAGAATTAGAGATCAGCAAGTCAGTTAGCAAGCAAACAGGGTTACATTTTCAGAGAAGAGAATGGACCTAGCCAAGGTGGGTGAGAAAGCCATAGGAACAGACTCTTTGTCCTGAGGACTTATATAATTTGTTGGGTGGGTTGGCAGAATTACATATTTACATTTGGTGGGAGAAGGTGATGTGTACTCTTTCCAAGGGAGGGAGTGACGTCCTAAGCATAGGTGTGAGTGGAGGTCTGTTAACTCAGATTTTTATCTTATTGCACACTATTTCTTATCCATTGTAAAAACAGATACATGGCCAGAGATAGTTAATAAGTTATTTATGAGCTTTTTCTGCAAGTACTATATGAAAGGATAAAGTCAGTGCCATTTGCTATTTTGGCACCATTAGCTCAGCAGCCCCAAGACCTTGTTAAAATGACTGCCATTTTATTCTTCTGAGCTTCTGTCCCTAGGACTGGAAATTACTGGAAAACAAGAGCAGAACATAACTAATAGCTCTCTACAGCCACAGGCAGAAGATAACATTGGGACAAACTGCATCCTCCTGCTACAACACTACAGCCCAGGGGCCACACAACAGCACCTCCACCTGTTAAACCCAATTGTAATCCAATAAAAGCTCAAGGCCCCTACCGTCAATGCTGGTGTCTCTCTCCACACACCATGACCCTCTCCTTTCTTGGAGAGTGAATGAAAACTTTACTCTTTATGCTTTTCTTCTCTTGTGAATTTGTTCACAGCCTGCATCACAGACTACCCTAACACTATGGACCCCCTTCCGCCCTTCTTCCTAATCTTAAACTTCTACCTAACATACCCACACTTTTCTTCCCCTTATAAAAAAGGTTGGCTTGTAGTGAATCTGGAAAAAAAAAAAAAAGGTTGGCTTAAAATGATGTATAAGACAGTCTTTTAGGATACCTAACCAGCTGTCTTCTCAAATTGCTGGCCATCTGAATAAAGCCCATAAAGAATCAATTCTTGTCTCTACTTATTGGTTCTGGTAGTGTTATCAGAGAAACCTTAGTTCTTCTCGTCAATGCAATAAAGAATTACAGATCAGGGAGCCTATTAGTGTGTATACAAAATGTATTAATGAATGGGAGAGCAAAAACAAGGGTGGCCAAAGGTTGGAGTGGTAAGCTTGCCCTAGTGTGGCCAGAGGCCAGGGGCTTTAGAGAGAGAGCAAATCCTTTATTCTGAGTGCTTATGTAGTTAGTGGGATGAGAGAGAGGAAGTTACTTATTGAAAGGGTGGTGCTAGCTTTCCAGGACTGGGGCGTGGCTAAAGCTATTAGCCATTAGGCACTAGGGGCCCTTTCCTGCCTTTTGGGCTTTGGGATGCCTATCCAGTTTTGTGAAGTAAAGGCTTTTCTTCCTAGATAGTGGAAACAATGCATAGAATTCCAAGGATTTTTCTCCTCCCTGGCTAACAGTGTTTCCTGTGATATTGGAACACCCAGGCAATATTATTAGAACAGGCCCAGGGCTGCTTGGTTAGCAGGTGGAACACGTCTTCCTCTGCTTCTAGCCTCCTGTAACAGTAGTGATAGGCAGCATAAACATTGATTTTTCCAGTTACATTTTCAGCTACAAAATTGTTACATTTTAGGTTTAAAAATGAAACACCTTACCCAATAAATATAGTGCCTGGACATACAGTCTACTTATGGTCACATGAACTACCTATAGAATGTCAGAATGTGAAGGCAGCTAACATGGAGGTAGCATATACCTTTGGACTTTGATTATACCTGGAGTTTAGTTAAAACTGTAACAGTCCATGTTTATATACCTAGACTGGCCAAAAGGTGATAATGGAACCAGCTGGGAAACTCTTGGGAATGAGTTAATGAAGTTACCTTGTCCAGAGATCCCTAGTGAGGTAGCAATAAAGCATATGGCCTAATAGATAATCCCACTTAGCCCTTTCTTGTTAATGGACTTTTTGTTCATGAACTAATTTCCCTTGGAAGTGTGTACCTGTGTATCTATCTGCACATAGCAGCTAGGATAAAAATCCAACCCAGTAATGTCAAGGGGAAGACAACTTATCTAAAAGTCTCTTCCCTGGTCGTTACCTGTTTTTCACATTCCCCATTTTCCTTTTCCCAATTAATCTGTTACTTGATTCCACATCAGTCCCTAGGTATAACTACTCTGAGCAAGGTTGCACTGACATTTTGGTGCTGAATCATGGTAAGGGGCTCCAAAGAACAGCATCCAGCTGTTTTGCAGTTGAGGGGCTGGCAGTGGCCAGGCCTGACCCCCATCCTGCCAGCCAGATCCCTCTCCTCCCCTTCACTCATACCTTGCTCTAGAAATCTGTCCACCTGATGACCTTGCCTCTGGACCTCTTGGCATGGGTGCCTGTCCCCCATCCACAATGGACATGAATTGATCAGGTACTGCCTCACCTGGTGAGTCTCCAGGTCAGGTTGACCATCCCTTCCAAGCCAAGCTCAGAATCCAGAAATCCTAGGCCTAGGTTGGTCCTCCTGCACTTCTGTGCCCCATAGAGCCTCTGTGGCTTTGAACAAGAGCTTGAAGCTTGGGGATGCCTGCTTCACTGTATAGTTTACCACATCCCCCCTCTTAGGCATAAAACCTGGTTTCTGGGAAGAATTATAGCAAACCTCATTAAATCTGCTGCCTTCTCAGTAACTGCTAATGATAGTAACCACCTGTGTCCTTCAAATGTGTCTTGATCTGCTGCCCAGGCATATGTCCTTCAATGATATCGTAGTCTGCCTGAGAGAACCTGGTAACTCCCCTCTCTCTAGTAATTCAACTCCCCCAAAGCCATCAACAGATAGCCTCTTCAACTACCTCTTCTTGTCTTCTTTAAAACCCCTGCCTTTCTTTTGTTAGCTGCTGAAATCTTCCTGCCTTTCTGGTCTCGGCCAGCTTGTGCAGTTGGCCAAATACATCTTTTAAACTCATGCCCCTTGTTTCCCTTCTCACTCTTGCTGGACCTAACATTTTGGTGCCTAAACCCAGGAGAGTGAGAAGGAGCAGCTAAGGAGCTGGAGCCTGCCTTCCTTTACCTGACTTTCAACTTGACACCAGCAAAATTTACCAGGTAAAGAGCTTGTCCTCTCACAACAGCACTCATTTTTATTCTGTTTGGTACCTGGTACTGTCCCAGTGTCCAGAACACTGCCTCCGGAAAATCCCAGCGCTGGGTGAGAGTTGCTGCTGGGCCCAGGACCCTTGGGAACTGAGGATCATAGGGCACCTCCCTCCTCTTTCTCCCAAAGCCCCCTCCAGATTAGGGACCATTTGGGTAGGATTCCTCTAGTGAGTCTTCCACTGGGAGAGGGCCTCTTGACTCCCTGATTCCCTATCAGTCTAGGGAGTGATCTATCCAAGCCATTTCATACCATGTACTGTTTTAGCATCCAGGATGGCTGAACTTCTGTAATGGCTTGGGCAACAAATCTTGACTAATCTGGACAATTATTGTCACTGTCAGGGGAAATGAAGTGAGGTTCTATATGTACAGGCCTTTTAAAGCTACACAGGCATCTCTTTCTCTCTGTCAGTCCTTTCTGCTCTTTTCCCAACCTCCTCTCCAACTGCTTCTTCTCTGACTCTCTCTTGAGACACCTTCGCTTCGGATCCTGTGGAGGACTGCTTTCTATATGCCCCTTCTGACTCCTACATACTGGGCCCCAGCAGACTGGGAACTGCTCCCCTCAACCTGTGGGGGATCTCTTACCCTCCCCTAACTCAAGTTGGCATGTGTCCCTCCTTATGCTCCACTGCCTCCAACCCGACCAGAAGGAGGGACTACACCACTGATGATCCAGACACTGCCTCTATGTCAGAGCCATGTTTTATCCACCCCCTTTCACCTTCAGCCCTGACCAAAACCCATCCTACCCCTCCAGAAAGTTGCAGGCTGAAAGCCATCTTTGTTTGTATTTCTATGAATCCATTCACTTCGTCAAGGAATTCCAATATATCACTGTTTCTGACCTAACCCTGTAGGATCTCTCCCTGTCTGTTTGTTGAGGAAAGGGAACATATTTGGCTGGCAGTCCAGATGCATGGCAGCCAACATCCTAAACAGACAAGACCCTAACAATAGCCCCATAGGCACCCCAGCAGGGAATCTATGAAAACCCTACTGCCTTTCTAGCCAGATTAAAGGAAGCCCTCCTGCATTTCACTAACCTAGATCCTGATTCTTGGGAGGGTATCCTTCTCCTCCATTACATTTTATTTCCCAGTCATCTCCCTAACATATGCTGCAAAATCCAAAAACCAGAGACAGGTCCTCAAGCCAGTCAGACTGACTTAATCAGAACTTCAAGGTCTTCAATGATTGAGATGAGGACCGTGCCTAATTGCAAACCCAGGCTTTCCAATTACTAGCTTCTGTTCTGAAAGAGTCCCGTAAATCTAACCTGTCAAAAGGCACAAGTCAGACTCCTCCAGGGGACTGCTTCAAGTGCGGCAAGCCTGGACCTTGGGCTAAGCAGTGCCCAGATCCTTGAGCCCCTCTGGGACCATGCCCACTGAACAAACTAGAAGGCCATTGGATGTCTGACTGCCCCGGGTCCCTCAAGGCACTCAGATGTTGGTTATCCAGCCCAAATGGACCCTGGCTTTGACCTCCCAGAGCTTCTGAGGATTGCAGCAGAGGACTGAAGCTGCCTAGAGACTGCACGGGCCTTCAGGCCTACCTCAAGGACAGAGCCTCAGGTGACTCCTTTTTCAGCAGGTAAGCCAGTATCTTTTCTAATTAATATACTGGGCCATTTATTCCTCAGTTTAAATTGTTGTTGTTGATGGCATAGTCTTGCAATTTTCCTTACTCCCCTCCTTCCAGGCTCCTTAGAAAGAACTATGAAATCTGGAATGAGTGCTCAGGTTCTGCCTGGGATCTGAAGACAAAGGAGGCACTTCCTCCCTCTGGCCCAAGTTCTTGGGTGTCCCTATGTGAGTGGGGGCCTCACAGAGGTGTCCAGGGTCAATCCCTAAGATGTACGGGGGCTTCACAGGGAATTCCCATCACTGTAATGTAACTTTGGTTTATCTAGGAATGTGCAAGATAAAGGCTGGTCACCCCGCACTCAGAGCACTCCTGGCTATTTCAGACAGTGAGGGGAGAAACTGAGAGACCTAACAGGGTTAAGGATGACCAAAAGGGTAACGGCCTTTGGGATCCCTACTCATAAACAGCACACTTTGACCCACTACATGGATGCCTTAGCCTTTTTTGCCTCTAAAACTTCGCCAGGAGAAAAAGTCAGTTTAAATCAATGGTCTGTTAGAAGCTTGAAGCATTTCTTTCCACCCCAGGTGACTTTCAGCAACTTAATTTGCATCTGAATACTCCTAGCCAAAGCAATGTCCTGATCTCTTCTGGAGAAACTGCCACACACACACACACACACACACACCCTCAGGCACAGGTCAAGTCTTTAAAAGACACTAGGGCACTCACCGAAAAGAAAGACATTCTACTGAAGCAAGATTTTAGTCTGCAGTGAAAAGTTCTGATTTTCCAGGCTCTATTCTCCTAAATAGACCTTCTCATTCAAATCCGCCCCACTTATAAGTCTTTCTCCCCCTTTCTCTGATTGCTCCATTTACATCTCTACCAACCCCCATTCCTATCTGCTTTACAAAGTAATTGCTATTTGTTTCATAGCCAAGTGGCCATCAAATCCCCAAGGCCATGCTTTTGATCACCATCCCCTAGCAGGAAGTGACACTATCCCTTCCCTGCCTGACCCAAACCTTGCATTCAAATTGGATCTAGCCCCACTGTGCCCATATCAACTAGAAACAAGGGTACAAAGAAGGGCAATCTCACCCCTTCCTCAATTCACAAAGGTAAGCTAAGAGGGACTGTGTATTACAGAAAGGTTGTAAAATGTTTTTTCTTTATCTGCCTAAAAAACATGACTTCATTTAGTATAATAATTGTGTCATGACATGTTTACTCAAAATACTTAGCTAACTTCAAAAAATTCATCTCTCAATGCAAAGAGCTGAAGTTTTGTCAGCCTATGTTGTTGTCACATACCTTTTATCATCACTTTAAATAGTCAAATATCATTTCGTAATAAATATTCCTTAGTTCACAAAATTTCCAGGGCTTAAAACTTAAAGGACTTTTCCTTGTGGCTTTGAGGTATTTCAAAGGGCCCTTGAAATATCACAAGGATTAATTCTTTTCTTTTAACAAAAGAGAAAACTTTAGACTAATTAGGCTCAATACATTTAAAAATACATGGAAAGCTTTGCCAAACAAGGAAAATAAGACTTCGGAACAGTGTAACTCATTGTGAGTTACAGAAACTGTTAGGTACCTGCCTCACCAACATAGAGGGAAAAGAAAGTGTCACTTTTCTTTTAAGATTTTTATTTATTTATTATTTTTAGAGAGAAGGGAAGGGAGAGAGGCAGAGAGGGAGAGAAGCATCAATGTATGGTTGCCTTTCACCTGCCTCCAGCTATGGACCTGGCTGGAGACCTGGCTTGCAACTGGTTATGCGCCCTGGCTAGGGAATCAAACTAGTGAACTTTGGGTTCGCAGGCTGGTGCCTTATCCACTGTGCCACCAGCCAGGGCTAATCTCTTCCACAGCCTGAGGCCTGAGCCTATAATCTCAGCACTTGTCTCCAACCCCTGCTCTTCCCAGGACAACCTCCTTCCAACCCACCTCCTCATATTGGAATTTTTACATATATATCCTTGCCTCTCCTCCTTAGCGACTGAGACAGGTAGAACATGTGGTCTGTTGAACCAGACATGCTGTGTTATGTCAACACCAGTGGGCAGATTGTAGATTTCAAAGTTTTAAAACAAAACACTGACATCATAAAACATGCAGAAATAAATGCTGCCAGTGACCCATCCTGGTTCAAGGCCTTCTTCTCCTATTTCTCCTCTTCCCTCTAAGCCATGACAATATCCTTAACAACCCCAATATTAATCATCTGCTTTTTTTCTCTTAGCAGATCCCTGTTTCCTACACCTTCTAATAAGTTTTGTCTGCAGGACAGTGCAGGCTGCCATGAACCAAGCTGTCGGTGACATGCTCCTACTCTGTATCCCACTGTAGCAACATATATCTCAAGAAGAAATATAGGGACAGCTCTACATCCTAAATGTCAGCCTTGAAGTAGCTCTAGGTCACTTTCAGTGACCTTGGTCCCAGTTCTCCAGAATCAATAAAACAAAGGCAGACATCTTAGACCCAAGACCTGATTTCTGGGAATCCCGGCATAATTTTAGCAAACCTCATGAAATCTGCTGCCTCCTCAGTAATTGCTGATAATATTAACCACCTGTGTCCTTGAAAGATGACTTGGTCTGCTGACCAGGCCTGTGTCCTTCGAGGATATTATAGCCTGCCGATGAGAACCTGGTAACTCCCCTCTTGTAGTGAGCCTCTCTGTTCTCAGTGCCAACTCCCCTAAAGCCATCAGCTGAGACTCTTCAATTCCCTCCCTGCTTATCCCCTTTAAAACCCCTGCCTTTCTTTTGTTAGCTGCTGACACTTTCCTGCCTTCCTGGTCTCAGCCCGCTTGTGCAGTGGGCCAAATATATCTTTTAGATTCATGACCTGTTCCCTTGTAATTTCTCCTCTCACTCTCACTGGATCCAATACCTAGAGTATAACCTAAATTATCCACATATTAAATTAAAGTGGAATCTCTAGGAAATTTAACATAATCTAAATCAGCTTTTAGTCTCTAAGACATTAGGTGGGACTCTCCAATATACAAGTATACCTAGGGCATTACTGTCCAAGTAAAATTGTAATCTTCCCAGGTGAATATAAAAAAGTATACAGATAAAACATAGTTTTCCTTATTTTGGCAAAGTTTCCTAAGTAATTCCAAGCATCTCAAATAGGCCTAATTAGTTTAAAAACTTTTCATCTATGAGGAGTGGGAATAAATCCTTGAGGTATTCCATATCCCATTAGAACAACTCTAAGTCTCTTAAAAATGTAACCTTTGGGACAGCTTGTCAAATAAACTTAACCAAAAGACCATAACGTAAACTGTTCTGTAAATCTGGGTAAAAAAATACACATATTTTATGGTAATAACTTTAAAAGATATCAAACAAACTTAAACCAGTTTTATTATTGAATAATTTGCCCAGACCACAGGACCCTGCTTAATTTATATAAGTATTTAATTTCTTTTTTAAAGATTTTATTTATTATTTTCACAGGGAGCAGGGAGGAGAGAGGCAGAGAGGGAGAAGTATTTAATTTCTTTAGGCCAATAAAATATTATACCCTAGTAATGCCATCCAGAGACCTAAGAAAAGCCACACTACATGTAACATACAGACAATATATATCACATCGAGCCATAAACTGTCGGGACCCCCTGAGTCAAGGCAGGGCCGGACTCAGGGCTTCGAGGTGGGCTGATGGCCAAAAGGTCAACTGCTTGGCTGAGAAGAGTTCCAATGATTACAAAGTTCCACATCATGTTTAGAGGACAAGCTGACCTTCAGCAAGAGTGAATAGCAGCTGTGTAGTGAAAGACATAACATAAGTAGTATGATTCGGGAGTGGTAATAATCAGTTACTGAGAAATGAGCAGATATCTTGTGGGAAGGAGTACTTTCAGCCAAAATAGTTTCACTAGGAGATAGGCTTGAATGCTTGAAAAACCTATATAAGTTTTGTGTGAATAATAAAGTTACGCTGTCACCACGAGTGGCAGTCCTCCTGACCCCAGCTTTTTTGTGTCTGTCTTTTCATTACAAACCGTACCCCGTCTATCATTCCTCTGGCCCGGCAGGACCACAGCAGGTGGCGCCCGAACAGGGACCTGAATGGTGGGATGGCATAGCGAAGGACAGGTAGGATTCCCCTTGGCAGAAGGACGTCTGTTACTTCAGAATAAAAAAAGGAGGTGGAGAGAGTAGAGAGGAGAAAGATGGCGACAGAGTAGAGAGCAGTGCTGATGGTGTTCTAGAGTACCAGAGCAGCTAGAGGACAGGAGAGGGAGCACGAGACATCTTCACATCCCTAAGAATGGGAGCGGTCAGCATCTGGATTCAGGGGAGCAAAGCCCAGAGGCAGCGGAGACCTGCAGAGGAGCAGCCCACAGGTCCAGAATACAACCAGACAGCCCAAATAAAGGACACACCAAGAACAACAAGTGGAGAAAATCTGGGAGACTGCAATATTGAACCCCGCAAATCTCCTATCACAAAAGGGTGCTCAACTAAGGCAAGGAAGCAAAGCAGGTTAATCCAAGGAAAAAACAAAAAAATAAAACGCAAGCAAAAACAGACACCCAAAATGAGGGGAAAAAAAGAATCAGTCCATCACCAAAAGGAAAGGAAGAATCCCCAGAAAGAACACAAAATGAAACAGAGGCACCTGAAATATCAGATAAGGAATTCAAAAGAAGATGATAGAGAAGCTCAATGAGCTCAGCCACATCAAAGAAAACTATAAACAACTCCAGGACAACTACAAAGAACCCCAGGGAAGTTACAAGGAACTTACTGAGAGCTACAACAGCATGAAAAAGGACATAGAAACTATCAATAAGTGCCAGGAGGAAACAAAGAATACAATTTCTGAATTGAAGAATACAGTAGAAGGAATCAACAGTAGGCTAGAGGAAGCAGAAGACCGGATCAGCCAGTTGGAGGATAATGTAGACAAATACTCCAAGACAGTACTAGAGAATAAAAAAAGGATGAGCAAGATTGAAGATGGTTTAAGAGAGCTGCAGGACAACATGAAATGTAACAACATCCATATCATAGGGATACCAGAAGGAGAAGAGAAACAAGGAATGGAAAACCTGTTACAAAAAATCATGATAGAAAATATCCCTAACATGATGAGTGAAAATATTACTCAAGTTCAGGAAGCACAGAGAGTCCCAATGAAGATCAATCCAAACAGACCAACACCAAGGCACGTTATTATTAAAGTGGCTAATTTCGAAGACAAAGAGAGAATCCTAAAAGCATCAAGAGAGAAATGACAAATAACATATAAAGAGGCACCAATAAGGCTAGCAAATGATTATTCAACAGAAAAATTCAAGCCAGAAGGGAATCGCAAACAGTATTTCAAGTAATGGTAAACAAAGGCCTGCAACCAAGAATACTCTACCCAGCAAGACTCTCATTCAAGATAGGAGAAATAAGGAGCTTCCCAGACCAAAAAAAAAAAAAAAGACTAAAAGAATACATCTCTACCAAACCAGCATTGCAAAAAATGCTAAATGGTCTGCTTTAAAAATAAATAAATAAATAAATAAAATGAAGAAACAGAGAAAGCTGAAGAGGAATGCAGATACAAAGAGAGACAATGGCAATGAGTAAGTATCAATCAATAATAACCTTAAATGCAAATGGATTAAATGCACCAAACAAAAAACATAGGGTAGCCGAATGGATAAGACAACATGACCCACATATATGCTCTCTTCAAGAGACCCACCTCAGAACAATAGATCGACACAGATTGAGAGTGAAGGGATGGAAAAATATATATCAAGAAAATGGACACAAAAAAAAGCTGGAGTAGCAATACTGATTTCAGACAAAATAGGTTTTACAGTGAAGGCCATAAAAAGGGACAAAGATAGACATTTCATAATACTTAAGGGAACAATCCACCAAGAAGAAATAACTCTGATAAACATATATGCACCCAACATATGAGCTCCAAAATATATAAGGAAAATCTTGGAAGACTTTAAGAAAGATCTAGAAAGCAACACACTAATAGTAGGGGATTTCAATACCCCACTATCAACAATGGACAGATCTTCCAAACAAAAAATCCCCAAAGATGTTGTGGCATTGAACAACACTCTAGAGGAAATGGACCTAACTGATGTATACAGAGTCTTTTACCCCAAAGAAGCAAAATACACATTCTTTTCAAATGCACATGGATCATTCTCCAAGATAGACCACATGGTATGTCACAAGACAA
>PVIW01017625.1:0-13543 GCA_004026585.1 Noctilio leporinus
GCCTCCCCCCTCCCCCCAACCCCTTTCCCCCTGACCACTGCAGGCCTATTCCTTGTATTGATACACTTGGTTCTGTTTTGCTTGTTGTTAGTTTTGCTCATTATTGTCCCGTAATGGGTGAGATCATATGATAAAAATATGGAACGCTTCACGAATTTGCGTGTCATCCTTGCGCAGGGGCCATGCTAATCTTCTCTGTATCGTTCCAATTTTAGTATATGTGCTGCCGAAGCGAGCACTAGAAAGTGACTTTATTATGTCCCCGACATAGTTGTCCTGTTCTCACCAATACCTTGCTTGTACTACTAGTGTATTTTAACTTTATTTGGTTTGTCTTTCTGATTTGTAATATTTTGAGTTTCTAACCAATTCCAGAAGGTTGGGAGATTCCCTTAATGGATGAGAGAAGTCTGGGATGTTCTATGACCAGATTTATTCCTGTAGTACACACAGGTTTTAAAGATACCAAATTGTCTGAAAGTTGTACTTCATGTGGTGTCATATCAAATTTGATAAACTTGCATTTTAGAAGATGTTAATTAGTCCCCCTTTTTAACCTTTGTAAATACAGTTTTATTGGAACTTGCATACATTCATTTGTGTAATTTTTTGCAAAGGCCTTTTAAATTAAAAAAATTCAATTACAGTTGATGATCCAATATTAGATTATTTTGGGTGAACTTTCTCCCTCTCAGAGCATGTCCACACCTTCTCCATCTCACTCTTCTTCCTGCCAAGTGCATTACTTCTACATGTTTCTCCTTCTCCTAAGCTCCAAGAGCCTTTCTTTTGCTTCTGTAACTTGTTTCCTGAACCCATTTCTTCTACAGCTCACGTCTTATACCTCTGTGACTTTCTAAATACTTTTGCTTGTATTTGAATTAGAAAAAAGAATTATACTGGTGTCAGGCACATAGCACTGTGGTTACACATTTGATTAACTTATGAAGTTATCCCCCCATAAGGTAGTACCCACCTGATACCATACTAGTTATTTACATAATCAGTCCCTTCCATGAGGAGTGGGTATAAGCACATTTTTAATGAGCACAGATGTCTTGGGATCCAATGACATCTTCTGAAACCTGGTCGGATGATAGCCTTTAGTTAATGACTTCTCTTCCCTGTCAGTGCTAGTTAATTTTAACAGCAGAAACAGTTGAAAAGTCCAAGAAACGATCTTTCCTTCTTGTACTGATTTTGTTGCATTAACACTGTTTTCAAAATGGTTAAGTTCTATAACAGAAAGATCTCTCCAAAGTACCTTTTTTTTTTTTTTTTGAAAAAGCGGTCCGAAAATGTTTAATATCTCACATCTTGTGTTTTCAAAAAAAAAAATCCACACCTATTGAGAGCTTAATTCCTCCGCCAACCAATCATTCATTCATCCACCCAGCAAATCCAACAAATATTGACAACCCACTTTGACTGACTTTGCTGGGCTCTGGGTGTACCAGGGTTTTCCAAAGTTCCCGCCTTTGTGTCTAGTTGGGTGGGATGCAGTGATGGTGGGGGAAGAGACAACGAACACGTAAATAAAAATACAGGGTCCAATGAACAAAATGAACTGCGTAGGGGGCCTAAGTTGTGGAAGCAACAAAACTAGAAGCTCTGCCGCTTGGTGCCTTTAACTGGTTATTGCAGGATGAGCAAGGTGTGAATGCTAGAGGAAGGTTCCAGCTCCTGGCAAAGGGTCACATCCTGTTAGGTGCGTGAAGGCAGAAGGGTGCAGTGGCCACGGTGTCTGGGAAGGGGTGTCGCCGGGTCCTTCTGTGCACAAGAGCCACAGGAGAAGGCCCTTGGGAACGGCTTCGCCACGCGAGCAGCAGCGACAGACACCCGCACGCAGTGGGTTGGACCCTCAGCGCGAGGCCCGGCCACGCCCTCGGGGGCGGAGCTTTCCGGCTGCCCTGCTACGTCATCCAACGACGCCCTCCCCTCGCGCTCAGTCGCACGCGCGGAAGTAAACACCTCGACGTCATCAGGGCGCGTCTTCGCCTTTCCCCTCCCATCTCCCGGGTCGGTGGACGTGCTCACCTTCGCTCCGGGCCAGGTCTATGTCCCGGTTTCCCGCCGTCGCGGCCAGGGCGCCAAGGCGACTAGAGGAGGCAGAGCGGTCCAGAGAGCCCCAGGAAGAGCGGCCTTCGGCGGTTTCCATCGCTGAGCGAGGTGCGGTCCGCGGGACGCCAGGGCGGCCGGCGAGAGTTCCTGCGTGGGGTGTGGGGGGCGATGCAAGTCAGCCTGGGGCCGGCAGAGCAGAGTGGGAAGGAGGCGCAGCATTCTTCTAGCCCTCCGAGCCAGACATGAACTTTGCAGCCGAGGAGCACTTTGGTCTAGAGGGAGGCGGTCCCAGACCCAAGTTGAGTGAAAACGCTGCTGGGGGCCGAAAAAGTGAACCCCAACGCCGGCAGGCGCTCTGCTGTCCAACAGGCTCGTAAAGCCTTTGTTCTCTACCCATCTATTCCCCCCTCCCCCGCCTTTCGCGGGCCGCCAGCCTGCCTTTGGGTACGGTATAGAGGGAGCCAGTTTCCAGGAGCCAGTTTCCATGGTTACCTAGCACTTGGCCTTCTGGGATATGTCACTCTGAACAGGGACCTAACTTGAACCACGAATCAGAAGCAAACACAGGTGGCTTTTAATTCTGCCGAGAGTTTTCTGCTATGTACCAGTTTTCAGTCTGTTGAGTAAAATTTGGGTTTTGTGCACCTGTATAGGTATGCTTACATATACGTCACCTTGTGCTAGGCTTTGTCGAGTACTTTTGAGTCATGCATTAGCAAATGCTCAGGTTGTTAGATTTCACTAAAAAGTTGTTCTGTGTTTAAAAACCCTCACTTATAAATTAAACTTAGGTGACTTAATTGAGAATTTAAGTTCATCTTTTCCAAACCTAAAATTTTATTGTCTTTCTCTTTTCAGTTCCTGGAAATTGAATCAGATATCTTTACAGACCTTTTCATTGCGTGGTTGTTTTTCTCTTATTGCAGAAGAGAAAGGATGCACATCACAGGAGGGAGGAACTACTCCAACTTTTCCTATTCAAAAACAAAGAAAAAAGCTTGTTCAAGCTGTGAGGGACAATTCATTTCTTATTGTTACTGGAAATACAGGGAGTGGAAAAACAACTCAACTTCCAAAATATCTATATGAAGCAGGTAATTTTATTCTGAGATAATATTGGGAGTATTTAAACAATATTTTCTTACAGGCTAATATAACGTCTGTGTTGTACATTTGCTTAGTCCCAATTCTTCTCTTGACACACCCTCCCTACATTTTCCCTGCTTCTTTATGATTTTATTTCAGATTCAGGAATTAGTTGAGATGGCATCTTTCCTATTTTTAGTTACCATAATAATACCAAATAGAATTATAGGTAGACACTGATTGTCTGCTATGGAATAAAGTTGTTTGGCAGTAGACTATTAATCATTGGGTATTGAAATAACTTTGGGGGGAAGGGATATATTAATATCTGTTGCCGACATTAGTATTTATTGGTTCTTTCTCCAGAGCATCATCAGATAAGTATTTAGTCACCAAGTCAGCTAACAATTACCCTTAAAGTGCCTTTCACTTCATTATGATAAAACTTCCTATCATATGGTTGGTTTAGAACAAAATTATATTGGATACTCATATAAAAATAACAAGAATTTCTTCATTTATGTATTAACTTACTCTTAGGCATCAAACCTAAGATGTCATCGATTAGGACATTTTATATACTATTAAAGAAAAACTGCCATTAGTTATAAGATGCATCTCTTTCAAAGATATTTAAAATGGTAAAAATAAGAATGCCTGTAGAATCTGTGTAATGTGGTATATTTAAACTTCTGTGACCAAGATTAATCTATTTTAGGAAGTGTTTGAAATATTATGGGTTCCTAGAGATTAAAATTTTTAGCTGCTTCTTCTTTTTTTTTTTAAGATTTTATTTATTTTTAGAGAGGGAGGAAGAAAAGAGAAACAGTGAGTAAGAAATATATTGACTGGTTGCCCCTCGCAGACCCCAAACCAGGGACCTGGCCTGCAGCACAGGCATGTTTCCTGACTGGAATTGAACAGGTGATCTTTTAGTTCGAAGATCAGCACTCAATCTGTTGAGCCATACCAGCAGGGCTGTCTTACTCTTTGAGTCTTTAGATTGGATTTTTTTTTAAACCAAGCCTAATGAACATATGTACAATTTGCTTAAATGTTTTTTTATTCATTATTTTTTAGAGAGAAGGGCAGCAAGGGAGGAAGAAAGGGAGAGAAACATCGATTTATGGTTGCCTTTCACCTGCCTCCAGCCACAGACCTGGCTGGAGACCTAGCTTGCATCCTGGTTATGTGTCCTGGCTGGGAATCGAACTAGTGACCTTTGGGTTCACAGGCCAGCGCCTATCCACTGAGTCACCAGCCAGGGCTCTGTACATTTTGAATGGTTACATAGTCTTATTTTTAATTCTTAAATTTTTCTCATAGTAGAAATTGTAATATAGTGAAGTTGTTAATTTGCAGAGTTTTGGAACTACTTAACAGTTTGTATTGATTGGCCAGAAACAGTTTAGCTCTAATAGGAAGTGACTGTTAACATTTTTATGTTTTTTACTTCTGGTTTTGATAGGGTTTTCACAACATGGTATGATCGGTGTGACTCAGCCACGAAAAGTAGCTGCCATATCAGTTGCTCAGAGGGTTGCTGAAGAAATGAAATGTACTTTGGGATCCAAAGTAGGGTACCAAGTTCGTTTTGATGATTGCAGCTCTAAGGTACAAAAGTTTTGTTGGTATTTGTGTAAGTACTGTAAACTTATGGAAAGAGTAAAGAAAATTGTGAAAGATTATAACTTAGAAATTCTATTTATAGTTTGAATGAAACAAAGCCTCAGATTAGAATTAATTTTTGTTCCCCTTTGTTAATGTTTTAACTCTGGAATCTAATATTTAAGCCATTTTCTGCCTTCTCAATTGGTTTGTAAGTGACAGTTACGTTTATTTTTCTTAGGATTCTTTTTGTTTTTTAGCTGCAAGGATCCTAAATGTTAACTTACTTTTATATTCTTTAAAAAAACTTTACTGTGAAATATGCATAACAAAATTTACCATTTTAACTTGGCATTAAGTACATACACGATATGTGTCACCATCACCACTATATTTTCTAAACTTTTCATCATCCCATAGAAAGTCTGTATCTGTTATACAGTAATTCCCCATTCCTTCCAAACCCCAGCCCCTGGTATCTTATGTTTTGCTTTCTGTCTCTGCATTTGTCTGTGTCATATAAATAGAATCATACATTATTTTGTACTTTGTGTCTGGTTTATTTAGCATGATGTTTTTAAGGCTCACCCATGTCTTATATTTATATTCTTGAAATCAATGGAAAACTTACAACTTAATTAACAAAGTCAATAAGAAAGTATTTTGCATTGAACAGCTTCTATATTCAGGGCAGTAACATGTTTTAAATGGTTTTCTTTCTAATAGTTAATGGTTACAGTGTACATTCTCTCAAGATATCTTAATACTGTACCAGATAAAAAATAATCCATGAGCTATATATGGTCCCTAATGGGAGTGGACATCAATTGTGACACAGAATGGCTGTCCAAAAAACATCTTTGCCTTCCTAGTGGTCATTGCTATGGATTTTTTCTCTTTTTTTCTTCCATTGTTTTATGCGTATCACTACTGTTAACTCCAAGTGTGTGCACCCTATTCTCATCTTATTTTAATGCTAGTTGTCTGACACTAATAATTTTTAAATAGGAAAATGAGCGGGAAGGAAACTGGGAGGAAATTACACACCTCACCATTTCCTTTACTTTTTCTCCCGAATCCTCTGAAGTAGTGGCTGAGTTAGGGAAATGATCCCATTTGGTTGTTGCCCGCAACGTGTTGCATTCTCTTGCCACTTTTCACTGACTTCATTGTATTTTCTTAACTGGTCACTTTTGTTGCTTTATCCCAGAACATGTACCTTAGTGACTTATCCCTGTCTCTGTATAGATCTTAAGTGTCATAATTTGTCATCCTTGTTACTAGACTACTTTTATTTAGTTAGATTAGTTTGACCACTTAATATGTGTACATTTTGGGGGAAAATTCAGTTTGCAAAGCAGGGGTGAATTTCTGAGATACTATATACACGTATACATATATGTTGATATATTTTATGTTTTGAACATTAGGAAACGGCAATCAAATATATGACTGATGGGTGTTTATTGAAACATATCTTGGGAGACCCAAACCTTACCAAGTTCAGTGTCATTATTTTGGATGAAGCTCATGAGAGAACTCTAACTACGGTGAGTATTTTAATATATTGGTTATTTATTAGATAGTTTACTTTGGGGTTGCTTTTTATTATATAGGGAATTGCCTCCTTTTATAATTTAATCTATTGAAAAAGGAATTCTTGTCTTGGGTGGTGTAGCTCAGTGGATTGAGTGCTGACCTGCAGCCTGAAAGGTCACCACTTCAGTTCCTGGTTAGGGTGCATGCCTGGGTTGCAGGCTGGGTCCCCAGTTCAGGGCATGCAGGAAGAAACAGACCTTTTTCTCTCAGACGTACTTTTCTCCCTCATTTTCTCCCTCCTTTTCCCCTCTACATAAATAAATGAATAAATAAAATCTTTACTAAAAGATTACCATTGTAAAGTGGACTTTAAGAAAAAGAAAAAAGGAATTCATTGGTTAGGAAAGCAAAATATTTAAGAATTTGTTAGGTGTTTTTGTGACTTACTAGAAATGTACTTTTCTTTCAGGACATCTTATTTGGTTTATTGAAGAAGCTATTTCAGGAGAAGTCTTCTAACAGGAAAGAGCATTTAAAGGTCGTGGTGATGTCAGCAACCATGGAATTAGCCAAGCTCTCTGCATTCTTTGGAAATTGTCCAATATTTGATATACCTGGAAGGCTTTATCCAGTCAGAGAAAAGTTCTGCAATTTGATTGGCCCACGAGATCGAGAAAATACTGCATATATTCAAGCGGTATTGCTTGGCATCCTTTCTTGTTTTTTTTTATATCTGTGATTCTAGTTGATTAAATAGTTTGATAATTTATTTGTTCCCTATTATTTTAATGGCAGCCCTTATAGGTTCTAGGACATTTAATTTTTCTGTGGAACAATGGAAGGTGGGAAGGGGGCTATATTTCCACCAGCATATTATGCTTGTGTTTCTTGCTTTAGATTGTGAAAGTGACTATGGATATCCATTTGAATGAAATGGCCGGAGACATCTTGGTTTTTCTGACTGGTGAGCATTTCAATATCAGGTTTAAAATCACTACTTATCAGAGCGGGGATGGCCCCATGAAAAAATAATATTTTTGTTGGAAAACCAGGTACTGCTCATGTTGCCTTAACTTTTTATGATCTAAATAATTTTAGATTTTATATCTTATATAAGAAAGTTCTAGCAACAACATGGATGGAACTGGAGAGTATTATGCTTATTGAAATAAGCCAGTCAGTGAAAGGCAAATACCATATGATCTCACCTAATAACAGGAGACTAATGAACAAAACAAACAAGCAAAACAGAACCAGAGGCATAAAAACAAGGAGCAGACTTTCGGTGTGTAGAGGAGAAGGAGGGGGGAGAAAGAGGCAAAGAAGCAGAACAGTTTAGTCAGGGAACTAGTATAAATGAACCATGGACATGGACAACATGTGAGATTGACGGAGAGGGGATAGGGAGGGTGGGGCAGGGGAGAGCAAGCAGTAGGTGAAAAACAGGATAAACAATACAACAACAATAAGTTTAAAAAAAAGAAAATTCTATATTGCCATTAAAAATGCCAGTCTTATTGGTTAACATGTAAAATGCACTGACCTTGTAGGAAGATGTTCAGTGGTAAAGTGTAAATATCTTCCTTAGTCTGTATTACATAGAGGTGTTACCATATTAGTCCTGAATTTGAATGATTAATTCCATTATTGCAAGGGACATCCTATCAGCTCCTTTTTTCTTTGAGTGGTAGGATACTACTGGATGATAGCAGTGCAAAAGGTGTGGAATCCACATCTCATAGATGAGCCTTTTTTTCAGATCAAAAATAGAATAAATCCTAGATTAATGTGATTCTTCAAGTAGCAGCATCCTATGAACAGAAATGAGTCATTTCATCTCTCACCTCCTACTCTGCCTTATAGGATGTCAGAAGTGAGACATTGCAACAATCTGCCTTTTTGAGGTTACTTAAGAATCACACCTGAATGCAGTATCTGCTGGACTAGATTTCTCTATGTTAATAATGAACTTGACTGAATCTTCCTCAACTACTGTGTTAACAAGATGAAAGGGTTGAAAATTATAAACATGTTGATTCCTTTAGAGATTTAAATTCCTTGGAAACTGATGTTTTTTCTATTTTTTGTTTTATTGTTGAGATTTGGTACAAGTTATGTCTTCACCTCCTGTAGATCAAAACGAGAGATTTAAAATAACTTATGCAAAACTGATTTTGATTTAGAAGGCCTTTTTTTCTGCTCTTAATTTTGCTGTTCAGTTGCTGACATTTTTTTCCCCTCCTTGTCGCAGGTCAGTTTGAAATCGAAAAGAGTTGTGAGTTACTTTTTCAGATGGCAGAGTCTGTTGATTATGATTATGATGTTCAAGATACCACTCTAGATGGCTTGTTAATACTGCCATGTTATGGATCAATGACAACAGGTAATTTCCTGCTACCATAAAAATTTGAATGATTTTTTAAAAAATGTTCTATTGAAGAATCACAAACAGAAAAGTGCACAGATTCTAAATGTTTATTTTTAGGTCAGTGAATTTTACAAACTGATCTCACCTTTATAACTAATACCTAGGACATAGAATAGAACTTAAAGGGAACCAGCATTCCTTGAGAGAAGATTTTTTTGAAGTCTTTCCACATTCACTTATTTAAGAGACTCAACATGCCCCTTAGTGTTGTTAAGAGTGAGCTGTGGCCCTGGCTGGTAGCACAGTGGTTAAGGCGCCGGCCTGCGAACCCAAAGGTTGCAGGTTCGATTCCCCAGCCAGGGCACATAACCAGGTTGCAAACCAGGTCTCCAGTCAGGTCTGTGGCTGGAGGCAGGTGAAACGCAACCATACATTGATGTCTGTCTCCCTCTCTGCCTCTCTCCCATCCCCTCTTTCTAAAAATAATGAAATAAAATCTTTAAAAAAAAAGGAGTGAGCTGTGTCTTCAACAGAACAAAAATATTATTGGTAATTTTTGTTTTAAGATTTTATTCATTATTTTCAGAGAGAGGGGAAGGGAGAGAGGCAGAGAGGGAGAGAGACATCAATATATGGTTGCCTTTCACCTCCCTCCAGCTACAGATCTGGCTGGAGACCTGGCATGCAACCTGGTTATGTTCCTTGACTGGGGAATAGAACTAGCGACCTTTGGGTTCACAGTCCGTTGTCTATCCACTGAACCACCAGCCAGGGCTTTGTTGGTAATTTTTTAAATAAGGACCTGATGAGCCATAGCCACACAGTTTCTAGAAATCATACATATTCAGATATGTGAGACTAAACTCAGTGGGTTTTTTTTTTAAGTTTATTTTTAGAACGGAAGGGAAGAAGAAAGAGAGGGAGAGAAACAGCAATGTGGGATTGCCTCTTGCATGTCCCCAGCTGGGGACCTGGCCTGCAATCCAGGCATGTGCCTTGACTGGGAATCAAACTGGTGACTCTTTGGTTTGCAGGCAGGTGCTCAACCCATGAGCCATACCAACTAGGGCTGTTCTTCTTCTTTTTTTTTTTTTTAAGATTTTATTTATTATTTTTAGAGAGAGGAGAAGAGAGGCAGAGAGGGAGAGCAACATCAATGTATGGTGCCTTTCACCTGCCTCCAGTTACAGAGCTGTCTGGAGACCTGACTTGCAACCTGGTTATGTGCCCTGGCTGGAAATCGAACCAGCAACCTTTGGGTTTGCAGGTTGGCACCTTATCTGCTAGGGCTGTTCTTTTAATATTACAAAGAAAAGTTAAGGAATATATGTGTTGGTAAATAACCATGGAGCACATGCTATTATGGAAATTTCTTTTGTGATGATATTAAGCCCTTGGTCTCAATACTGAAATCTATTTTTAGATTTTTACATCCTAAAGGGAATTCTTAGGGTTGTTACTAGATTTTTAAGGTTCTTACTGTTTTCTGGGGATTTCATCTAATGACTCTTAAAATTAACTTTGTAAGTGATAAGGCAATTAAAAACAGTTACGGTTGCTTTATTACTAACCATTAACTAATTATATATATTTTTCCATAAAGTAAACATTTCATTCTTATTGCTACATTGAAAATCATGTTCTATATTTGCTATTGTTTTCTTAACATCCTGAAATTCAGTTTTTATACTGTTTAAACTTGCTAGTGACTTATTTCTCAAATCTCATGGCTATTAAGTATTTTAATTTTGTGATAATAATAAATCCCTAAAATGCTTTCTTTTGGGATACTCTTTAATTATCTGATTCTCCTTACTAGTCTTTCTCTAAGGCTTCTGCCCTCCCACCCTCCCCAGCTTTTGTACTCTTCTAAATGTGACTGTTTTCTAAGGTGTGATTCTTAGAATTCTCTGTTTTGGTGAAGTTAGCTCCTAGGACTCACCTGTCACTGCTCTCTGGGTCATTTCTAAAAGTGCTGTCTAGTTCATAGCCACTCCTGTAGCCTAGACCTAGTCTCTTCGCTGGGCTTTCTGGTCAGGGCATCGTGTCATTCTGATCAGGGTCTGTGGCCTGTTAGACCCCTTCCCTGTCTTCCAGGAAACCAGTCCCTGTGCTGAAAAGGTGGAGGGACTGCTGATCTAGATCGCTCAATCCCAACTAGAGGCAACTCCTGCAGGTTTTCTCCACCACCACCCTCCATCGTATCCCGATTATTCATTACTTTGTTATCATTGCTAGAATTGGGATCCTCACTCTGCTTTCCTAAATTGTTATCATAGCCTGCTAACCTGTTTTCCCTAATTTCATTTACCATCCTACGTGCAGTGGTAAGTTTAATCTTCCAACAACACAGCCCTGATTCTGTCAGTTTCCTGTTGGATACTTCAGCTATTCCTATTACCAGCTGAATTAAAATGCCAACTTAATAACTTGGCATTCTGTATCCTTCTAGCATGACTTCAGCTGCCATTCAGTTTTTATTCCCACTGTAATGTGTAAATGGTAAAGTGTGGGGCTGAGCCTGAGTAGAGCCATCAGCAAAGGGTTTTGTTACTTTATAGTTTCTTTCTGGTTCCAAAAGCATGGTCAGGGTGAGCTGCTGGTGATCCATTATGAGCATAATAGTATTAATTATAGCACTTTATAGCAGTGCAGAGCAGCATTCAGGTGCAGCTGGTGAGGTTCTAAGTAATGGGTGAGGTGGGCTTAGATGAAGTAAGGACCGTGGGCTTTTTAAAAGCCTAGTTAATATAGCACTTATTTTCTTTATTATTGCTACTTTGGGTGGTGTGGAGAAACACTATTATGGTGTTATTTTCTTTATTTCCTATTACACTTCAGGAACAGAAAACTTGCCACTTGAGAGGGAAGAGAGGGAAGAAGGGTTTCCTGCTTGTAGCCTGTTGTAAAGGGGTTAAAAATGACCCTGTCTAGGTTCAGAGACTTGGTAAACATTGTGATGTATTTTGTATTTGCTTTTTCCTGGGCTAGTCATGAGGGTGGCTGACTGTTTTAAAGAGACATCTTTAAATCCATCCTTCATTGGCATAAAAATTCTCATCTGCCAAATATGAAGAGGTGCCGCGGCATCCTTTCTGCTGCCTAGGTTACACAGCCCTGCTCGCTGGGCCGAAGTCCCCCAGCCCACCCTTGTGATGTTCTCTCAAGCTGGAAATGTCGGTGGTATTTTTTAGTCCTTTTCCTCCCTCACCTATTTTGGTGACTGTGTTTGCTGTTTCCTTAACTTGAACTCCTCTTTCCTCTTTATTCTCCTCTTTCACTGGCTGAAATCCTGTTATTACGTTTCGCCAACTCCGTAAAAAATGTTTCCTGGTTTCCCTCCTCACAACTGGCTTTGATCTCTTCTTCATCTGAACCCCAGCTTTGCTGTCTGTGGCACTTCACACATTCTGCTCCTGCTGTGGTTGTCACCCCCTAAGAGAGCAGACTTCTTGCAGGCAAGTACTTGTGTTGAAAAAGTGCTGATGAAATATTTGCCAGGCCGAGTTCCAGATCTTTTACTTTCTGCGGATGTCCTTTGAATGTCTTGCATTGAATGCTGTTTAGAACCTTTTTCTTGTTTCTCTCTCAAACCTTTTTGCTCTTCTGACTTCCTTCTTTGGTTTGAGGTATGAAAGTTCCTCAGGTTTGTCATGCACCTAGGGAAAACTGAACCCCACAGTTTGTTAACTGAAAATATACCTGTGCCTGTGTGGTGACAAATACCTGCATGGAGGTAAGACAGTTTTAGCACTAAAAGTAATCATCTGATTCAGTGCTTCTTGGCTTCTTTTAAAAAGGTAACAAAAGTCATGACTCATTTCTCTAGAAGAATGCACATATACCTGTGTATGTATGTTCATGCGTAATTGAACTTCTTTATTTTACCAGTAGAGGCTAAGTGATGTTCCAAGGTCACATGGTACATCTATATTTGATGACTGGTTATTTATTCAGTAGTGGGTGGTAAAACAGTACATGTTTCCTGAATTCATGAAGGAAAGGAGTTTTACCATGAATTAGTCTACAGCATTTGAAATGAGGGAAACCTGCTCACTTAGATTATTGCATAAATCCCAAAATAGTTGTCTTTATTCCTACAAAACAAAGACTTTACCTTATTATGGTGGGCACCTAGAATTTGCTTTGTTTACAATATTTTCTTTAAATGCTAAGATTAAAGGTGTAGGGAATAGGTTAGTGAGCCTCACATAAAAACTTAGTCTGTGTGGAGCCTCCCCAAAAGGGAAAATGTTTTTGTCTTATAAAGAAATACACTGTACTTAAAAAAAAAATCAAAGTAAGAAAATAATTAAACTTACTCAGAGCCCACCAACATGGTTAAGTAATAACCATCATTAATCTTTTGAGGTATATTGTTTTGGACTTTTCATTATACATTTAAATACATTTTTTATTGTTTAGTTTTTTAAACAACAAGTGGAATTACATTATGTGTGCTCTTATATGTTTTTCTTTTTTGCCCTTTATAGAAGTCTTTATAAGTGTAGGAAAGTACAAAAAAAAAACCAAACCCATTTCCTCCATGCAGAATTGGCATGCTTTTAGTGTCTCAGCATATTTGCACCAGTTTTCTTTAAAGAAAAATTACTCAGTTGAGGAAAAACTACACAGTTTTATTATAAAGAATTCAGCCCTGGCTGGTAGCACAGTGGATAAGGTGCCGGCCTGCGAACCCAAAGGTCACAGGTTCGATTCCCCAGCCAGGGCACATAACAAGGTTGCAAACCAGATCTCCAGTCAGGTCTGTGGCTGGAGGCAGGTGAAAAGCAACCATACATTGATGTCTCTCTCCCTCTCTGCCTCTCTCCCTTCCCCTCCTTCTAAAAATAATGAAATAAAATCTTTTAAAAAAAAAAA
>PVIW01017626.1:0-13540 GCA_004026585.1 Noctilio leporinus
GAAAGAAAGAAGGAACTTGTACCCTTTGCAACAACATGGATGGAACTGGAGAGTATTCTGCTTAGTGAAATAAGCCAGTCAGTGAAGGACAAATATCATATGATCTCACCCATTATGGGACAATAATGAACAAAACTAACAACAAGCAAAACAGAACCAAGTATATGAATACAAGGAATAGGCCTTCAGTGGTCAGGGGGAAAGGGGTTGGGGGTCGGGGGGAGGCAGAGGCAAGGAAGGGGAGCAGCTTAGACAAGAACCTAGTATAAAGGAACCATGGACATGAACAACTGGTAGGATTGACTTTGGGGGGAATGGGTGGGTGGGGAGGGGGACAGAGGGGAGCAAAAAGGGGATGGATGTAATACAACAACAATAAAATTAAATTAAAAAAAAAAAAAGAATACATGTTTATTGACCTGGCCTGTTGTTACTGAAGAGAAAATCTGAGGAGTGGATGATAACACCCACTGTATAAAAGTAGAGTGCAGCAACATAACATCTTTAAATTTGAAAACTCATTGAAAATCAAGGGCATCTTTTTAAGTCACAATTTCAATGAAAATGATTCAACAGCAGTGGCGGAACTTTTGCCCATATTTTGTATGCATACCACCATGATCACCATTCCAGTATGATTGTCAAGTTAAAGAAACCAAGGTTGCCCAGAGGGTAGTGGATCCTTAAGTTGGAAAATGGTTGCGGAAGTTCAGAATGAACCTGGGATATACTGTTGTCACCAGAAAGCAAGAATTTTATATTTTAAAAAATTTTAGGGGCAATATCAAAATGCCAAAGCACCCAATTTAAGGGTCTTTATTAACAAAGTTTGACATTTTAAGCACCAAATAATAATAATAATCTTATTATTCTTACTTGAAGTTGAGGCTATAAAAGATTAATTCATAATTTTTCTCAACAGAGAAAAGTTAACATAAAAATACAAAACATAATTATAATACCAAAAATTGGATAACCAGGCATGGATTTGTTTATTGTTAATGGATTTTAAAAAGTGAGAATTGTTTACATATGAATATTTTGTCTCTCCCATTAAATTATTATTTTCTATAAAAGTATATACACATATTTGTTTCCAAGGAAAAATAAAATTATGGAGTCTGGTCAAGATGAAGGCATAGATAGATATGCTGTATCTCCCTCCACAACTAAGGACTACAACTACCTCAAAACTAGAGACAACCAGAAATTCCAGAAAATCAAACTGTATAGAAGTCCAATAAACAAAAATATAAAGAGGAAATATTCATCCAGACAGGTAGGAGGGGTGGAAAGAATTCGGTGTGGCAGCAGTGGTGGCAGCAAGACAGTGGCTGTGGGTAGCTGACAAAAAGCTCAGTCACACATTAAAAAAGTAGGGAGAGACACCTGGAAAGTGATCCCATGCCCAAACCAGACCGCACAGATCATGATTCCAGCAACAGGGGGAAAATAAAGCCTCATTGCTTCTGACTATGAAAACTAGTAGGGGTTGGGGTAGAGAAAGAAACTTCCCATCTTTCAGCAAAGTTTGCTTGTTTAGAGGGCCTCCAAGAGGATGTTAGCCATCCTAAAACATCCACAAATGCACCCACTCTGGGAATTGCAAACAGGGCAACAGCTAGAGGGACACCAGTCCCTCAAAGTAAGTGGGAACAGTGTCTGGAAAGGAGTGAGTGTTGAGCAAACAGCATTGTTCCCTCTCACACTCCTCCCCCACATACAGCTCCATAATGTGGTGAAACCAGTTGCCCTACACTGACGATTACCTAAGGCCCCACCCCTTACAATGTAACAGCTCTACCTAAGACAGAGGCAAACTCAGGAGCCTGTCTAGTTGAGGAGACAGAGAAGTATGGCCCAAAAGAGGGAACAGATCAAGGTTCCAATGGGAGAACTAAGCCACAATGAGATAACCAACCTACCAAATTCACAATTTAAAATGATTGAGAATGGCAAACGCATATATAAGGGGAGATGTGGAGGATATGCTAAGTGAAATGAAGGAAAATACACATGAAACCAACGGTGAAGAGAAGAAAACTAGGGTTCAAATCTATGATTTGGAACATAAGGAAGAAATAAATAATCAACCAGTATAGAATGAAGAAACAAGAATTGAAAAATATGAGAAAAGGCTTAAAAACCTCTGGGACAACATTAAGTGTGCCAACATCCAAATCATATGGGTGCCAGAAGGAGAAGAGGAAGAGCAAGGAATTAAAAACTTACGTGAAAAAATAATGAAGCAAAATTTCCCAAGTTTGGTGAAAGAACTAGACATACAAGTTTGGGAAACACAGAGAGTCCTAAACAAGCTAGACCCAAAGAGGATCACACCAAGTCACATCATACTTAAACACCAAAGTATAAAGATAAAGAGAGACTTGTAAAAGCAGCAAGAGAAAAAGCAGAGAGTTACCTACAAAAGAGTCCCCATAAGATCATCAGCTGATTTCTCAAAAGAAACTTTGCAGGCAAGAAGTATTCAAAGTGATGAAAAGTGAGACCTACAACCAACATCAATCTCCATGCAGCAAAGCTATCATCTAGAATGGAAGGGCAAATGAAGTGCTTCCCAGACAAGGTAAAGCTAAAGGAGTTCACCATCACCAAGCCCTTATTATAAGAAATGATAGAGACATTTTTAAGAAAAAGAAGATCAAAATTATGAACATTAAAATGACAACAAACTCACAACTATCAACAACAGAATCTAAAAAATAAAAAGAGAAGCAAACTAAGCAGACAACCAGAATAGGAACAGAATCATAGTTATGAGGATCATTAGGAGGGTTATCAGCTGGGAGGGGGTAGGGGGATAAATAAGGAAGTGGCGCAGGGATTAAGAAGCATTTGGTAGGGACAAAATAGACAAGGGGATGTTAAGAATAGAATAAGAAAGGGTGAAACCAAATGGTTATATGCATGACCCATGGACATCAACTAGCGGGGCATTGCTGGAGGGGATGGGGGTAGTGGGCAGATAGGAGCAAAGGAAGAATTGGGACAACTGAAACAGCATGATCAATAAAATATACTTTAAAAAATAAAAATAAAATGATGGAACTGAGTAAACCAATAATGTAGGAGAAAACAGTACCTAGCAAGAAAAGGGGGAGCTAATTTGGTTGGTACCAGGATTAACATGTAATAATTTAGGTAGAAAGAAGGTCCAACACTCAATCAGGATCAGTGATCACACAAATTTACTAAGAAGAAAAGTTCAACAGGGTCTCCCAAAAAGATGAATTAGTCAAACGTTCCAAAAGGTAGCATTCATTACTGATACATAATGTCTCATCTAATAGGATGTGAGACCAGTAGATGACCCTACTCATGTTAATAAAATGCCAAAAAGGATTTAAAAGTATTTGTATTCATTTGTATATATTTTTACATATTTTATTCATTATTTTCAGAGAGAAAGGCAGGGAGGGAGGGGGAAGAAAGGGAGAAAAGCATCAATGTATGGTTGCCTTTCACCTGCCTCCAGCCACAGATCTGACTGGAGACCTGGCTTGCAGCCTGGTTATGTGCCCTGGCTGGGGAATGGAACCAGCAACCTTTGGGTTCTCAGGCCGGCACCAATCCACTGAGCCACACCAGCCAGGGTAAGATACATAATTCTTTAAAAAACTAACAGAACAAGTCAATATATCATAGTGATACGACAGTGGGCTTTGTAATTCTGGCAGAGTGAGATTTTTAAAATGCTACATCATTTCCTGAAAGACACCGGGTTGTGAAAAAATTAAATCCAAGTGCAGGCATGACCATAAAAATCATGCTGCAGTCACAGTAGAAGCTAATGCAGCCTGATGATGCTTCCGGCCCCCAGACAGAGAAGGGATCAGCCGATAATCTACATCCCACAGCCTGGACATGGCTGAGCTCATATGCTTTTCCTTTGGGGTCCAGTAATATCACTCCACCCTTGGGAAGAAATAAAAATATATTACTGAAACCTTAGGAAGATATTAAAATAAGTATAGTAATATCCCCTAGGAAGGTATAAAACAAGCACATAAATTATCAAAGAAATGAATAAGTCCATTGTTCTGAGGCTTTAGAATTCACTCACATATAAGTGCAATAATAAGATTTTTAGTCTACATTTGTGAAAGTTTTATGATATTTAAAGTATTCAAAAATAATCAGCCAGAGTAAATGCATAATTACATTTTAAATGATTGAAGAGAATTTAATCAAATTACAGTCAGCTTAAATTTTCAAGATAATTTGTTTTTAAAAACATTTGATTATTAGCTATATGAGTTTAATAATTTAAGCCTTATACAAAGTATAAAGTTCCAGTTCCTGACAGGAAGATTAAGAAACGGGGACTGTGAGGTTCCTTTTCCAAATTTATCTCAAAGGAAATTAGAGACAGTGATTGCAAACCTTTGTTGCACATTAGAATTACTCAGGAAGCTATAAAAACAACTGATAATCAGGAGCTCTCCTTGGACCAATTATATCAGAATCTCCAGAAGCAGAATCTGGGCAACTGTTGTTTTTAAACTGTACTCAGGTGCAACTAACATGTAGCTGGGGGTTGAGAAATTGAGAGAGGAGGAGGGAAGGCAGAGTCTGTGGAACTAGCACAAAACTTTGAGAAGGCTAAGAGGATATCAAAGATGTGAACAGGCAGAGAAGCTTGCAGCAATCTGGGAAGGGGACAAAGTGGGGCATAGGTACCATTATGGAGGGAAGATTTTGTTCATACCAGTCCTCCACATTTATTTGGCCAGATCATTTCCAGCTCCATCACTTTTGTAGAATGGAAATTAGCAAGAGCAGCCCAGGTACCAGGTGCGCATGGAGGGAAACAGAAGAGTCGGGGAAATGGGGAGAACATCAGGGCTGCTTTAGGGCCCTGCCAGGTTGAGAATCTGGTGAGAACATGTGACAACCACTTGCCCTAAGACCTTTGCCTCCGCATTCCCTTTCTTTCTACAGTACACCTTCCATGATAGTGGATTGCAACCTAAGAAGGTTTTGTCCTTTTGTAGATAACTTGCTTCCTTCCATGAGTTTAAGGGAGATTCTCTGAATGGAGGCAATGCCTGGAGAAAGAACTGGGAACTGAGTTGATCTGCAGGTTCTGGGATGTGTGGTGCTTTCATTCCCGGGGCCCTTCCCCCGCTATCTCCATAAATGTCCTAAAGATCTGGATCACCCAGGCTCTGTCTTCTGACCGCAATGCAATTAGGTTAGAGATAAATGATAAAAGAATAATTGTTGGGTGGCAATTCTCCATGGGTCTCTTGTATTTCTCTAAGTCTTCTGAGAAGACACTGTCAGCATTTATCTGAACTATGTTTTCAAAGATGTTGATATAAAAACAGCCTTGGAAAATAAAGATAGTATCTTCCTCCTTGGCTGAAGGCAGGCTTATTTGTTACATAGTGGAAATGAAGATAATGCCTCCCTCTGGGGCAATGATTGGATGGGTTGGTTTACACCATCTTATAAAAAAGTTGGAATTTTAATTTCATGTTCTTTTAAGTGTGATTCAAACCCATCCTCCTGGACCCACATAAGCATTACTCTTGTGGGATGTGGTAGGCAAGGAAACCCAATGAGGAAATGAAGTACTTTGCCTTTGATCAGGAGTATCATGTCTTCTGCCAGCATTTTTGACACTATTACTAGCTACTTCATTAGCTTACAAGTAGGGTAATAGTCAAGGCTCTTCACAGTTCTTGATAACAATTTTTTAGAAACCCTTAAGTCTTGACAGGAAATAGCAAACAATGGAATAATTCATATTTAAAAAGAACTCATAAAGGTTATTATTGAAAACTGAATAAACTGAAAGTATTTTAAGCCAAAATTTATAAACAAAGCAGCATTTGGATAGAAATTTATTAATTTAAATCAATTTACCAGGAATCAAGTGAGATTGAAAACTAATGAGACAAGTGCTTAATTCAAGAAGAAAAAGGAAAATCAGAACAAAACTGAGAAATCAGAAAGAAAGGAATATTAATGGCAGAAATCAAAGTAAAAAATAAGAAAAATAATCATACTACTGTAGAATCTATAATAATATTAACAAGAAACAATAATGAAGATTAACAACATTAATAGCTGGCTGTTTGAAAAGATAATCAAGATAGTCTTCTGGAAAGAATGCTCAAGAAAAAGGAGAGATCAAATAAAGAAACAAAATGCAAGATGATAAAAAGAACTAACCACAGACATACAAGAATATTTAAAAAATAATAAAATATTGTGAACAGCTATAGTTTAATATATGTGAAATTTTACATAAATTAGATTTTGTTCTACAGATAGTATTTCAATAATTGTGTAGTAGCAGAGCTTGGGCACTGGCTGGTCAAGTTGGACACATATATCAGTCAGAAAGGTGCCACCACGAGGCACACTGCTGTGTCCTGCTTAATCTCAGCTCTGTGTTTACATGTATGTATTTATATTCATTAATAAAATGTGCTTCTATATATACAGTCATGTTCAGTTACAGAAATGAGTGTGAAATTCCTCCATAATTATTAAATGCACCCAACAGAATATTAAAAATATATAATTGAATCGGATTTACCCTATTGTCTTAAACAATGAGAAACACTGAACAGAATATGTGGAGCAACTGTTTATAGATATTGGGTAATAAGAATAACAGGCTGCTCACCCTGACTGGTGGCTCAGTGGATAAGGTTCCAGCCTGCAAACCCAAAGGTCACTGGTTCAATTCCCTAGTCAGGGCACATGCAAGCCAAGTCTCCAGCCAGGTCTGTAGCTGGAGGCGGGTGAAAAGCAACCATACACTGATCTTTCTCTCCTCTATCTCTCTCCCTTGCCCTCTCTCTGGAAATAATAAATAAAATCTTAAAAAAAAAGAAAAGAAAAGAATATCAGGCTGTGAGTCCATAGAAAAGAGAATAAATGAGATGAGTCCTACAGTCACTGTCGCTTTCTGCCTAGAGGAACATTCTGGACAGCAGGGTGGGTAGAGAGTTCTCAAATAGAACACAGTGGTCCCTCTCAGGGGAGGAGCAGAGAGCGGTGCTCTGAAAGTGTGTGGGAGCTGAAAGTTGTGGGGCCAAGCTCAAGAGATGAGACAACTACATAGAAAACAGCTTAGTTTTTGTTTAATACTTACACATGGAGTGAAACTTATATACATGAATAAAAACATCAGACCTTCTGGTCAAGACAGCAGCAAAGACAGACATGGCTCACTCACTTCTTTGCACAACTACCATCAAAATTACAACTAAACTACAGGAAAAAACCATCTCTCAGAACCATCAGAAAGCAAGCTGAATAGAAGTCTGACAACTACAAAATTAAAGAAACCATATCTATCCAGACTAGTAGGAGGGGCACAGATGTGGAATGGGTTGGTCTCTCATGCATGTGTGGTAGATAAAAATTAGAGAGGGATATCTCAGGAGTGAGGAATCTCAGGAGTGAGGAATCCCAGCCCCACACCAGGCCCCCCAGCCCAGGGTTCCAGTGCCAGGAAGATGATCCCCACAAAGTCTGGCTGCAAAAACCAATGGGGATTAACTTGGTGGAAGAAAGTACTGGAGCCCCAAGCAGTTCCTCTTAAAGAACCCACACACAGACTCACCTACTCAGACTTGTTATATCCAGACGAAAGCGAGACACCAAACGCTGGAGACTTTTGGGGATTCAAAGATGTTATTTATTGGCCAAACAACAGACCTGCGCAGGGGCGACCTCGATCTCATGAGGTGCGCGCTGTCGCTTACAGCTAGGGCTTTTTATAGCAGAGCAAGCGAGCCCGGGCACAGAAGATAAGATGGTAGTTAGTGATTGACTATCAGGGTGGGGGGTCTGAGGTGGTCTTGAGGCCTTAATTGGCCTGTCTCCGGGCTGTCAGGTTGCCCTAATATCTTGGGTCAACAGTCTTTTCCGCTGGTGATGCTGGCGGTTCGTACTCTGGGCCTATGGACTCCAGGGGTCCCGGAATCCCTTTTTCTCTGCAGAGGTCCCCTGCAGAGCGACTGCGCTTCTCTTTAACCAGGTCTCTAAATAAGCTTCCTCCTTTCCTAGTTTCAATAATGCTAGGCTTTTGCTGGGGTTCCACAAGACTCACTCCCTGAGCTCCAGCACTGGGGGTAGCAGCTTGAAAAGCACAAGTGGTACACAGGGGGAAACTGAGGTGTCTGGCATTTAGGTGAGTAGGGGCCATTGTCCTTTTCTAATCCCTCCCCCAACAGACCTGGCAAACTGGCGCCATCTCTGAGACTCTAGCTACCTGGCTAACAATGTTTGACCCATCTTGGAGATCCCCAGAGACTCTGCCCCACCCAACTCACAGGCCCACCCAAGCTGCTTTTCCATATGAATGGCTGGTCTGCCTCAGCTTCACAACATCTCTCAAACAAGCCACAGGTGGGCTCAGTGAGCCCCAAGCCCAGCCAGACTGGGCTCACAGCTGGTTTCATCTGGGAATCGCCAAGCCCAGCACAAGTAGCAGCATCTCAGATTGCTTTATAGCTCAGGCAGGGTGGCCCCGGGAAAAACACAGGTGGGAGCTGCCATTGGCCTGCACCACCCAGGAAACCCCAGGGCTGGCAAACCCACAGACAAAGTTGGAGTTACAGACCATGTTGGAGCACCAACACCCTGCCTCTGCTGGTCCTCCATGGAGGGTGGAGGGTGGTGGTAAGTGGTCATAGCCAATTCTTGCAGCTGACTGGCCTGGGTAAATCCCTCTTATTGATCTGTCAATAGCAACCAAGTCTCAACCATGAGAGGAGGGTGGACTCAGCTCACATAAAGGACAAATCTCGAATACCCAGCTGGAGTGATAGGGGAGGCTGTGCCACTGGACTCTACGGGACATCTAGTACATTAGGCCACACCACCTAGAGTCAAAGCAGCTCCACCTAATACACAGAAACAAACACAGGGAGGCTGCCAAAATTAAAATGAAAAGGCAAAGAAACATGGCCCAAATGGAAGAACAGATCAAAACTGCAGAAAAAGAGCTAAACAAAATGGAGATAAGCAATCTATCAGATGCAGAGTTCAAAACACTGGTTATAAGGACACGCAAGGAACTTATTGGGGACTTCAGGAGCATAAAAATGATTCAGTCATAAATGAAGGATACACTAATTGGTATAAAGAACAATTTACAGCCCTGGCTGGTGGCACATAGGATAAGGTACCGACCTGCAAACCCAAGGTCACTGGTTCAATTCCCCAGTCAGGGCACATAACCAGGTTGCAAGCCAGGTCTCCAGCCAGGTCTATAGCTGGAGGCAGGTGAAAGGCAACCATACATTGAAAAAAAAAAATTTACAGAGAAACAAGAGTAGAGTAGATAAAGCCAAGAATCAAATCAATGATTTGGAACATAGGAAGCTAAAAAACAACCAATCAGAATAACAAGAAGAAAAAATAATCCAAAAAAAGATTAAGAGAGTATAAGCAGCCTCTGGGATAACTTCAAGAGGTCCAACATTAACATCATAGGAGTGCCAAAAGGATAAGAGAAAGAACAAGAAATTGGAAATATATTTGAAAAATAAAAGAAAACTTCCCTAATTTGGTGATGGAAATAGACATGTAAGTGCAGGAAGCACAGAGTCCCAAACAAGCTAGATCCAAAGAGGTCCATCCAAGACACACCATGAATAAAATATCAAAGGATAAAGATAAAGAGAGAAACTTAAAATCATCAAGAGAAGAGAAGCTACTTACAGGGGAGTTCCCATGAGACCATCAGCTGATTTCTCAAAAGAAACTGCAGGCAAGGAGGGGATTGGCAAGAAATATTCAAAGTCATGAAAAGCAGGGATCTACAGCCAAGATTGCTTTACCCAGCAAAACTATCATTTAAAATGAGAGGGCAGATAAAGAGCTTCCCAGACAAGAAAAAACTGAAGTTCACCATCACCAAGCCATTATTACATGAAATGTTAAAGGGACTTATTTAAGAGAAAGAAGATCAAAACTATGAACAATAAAATGGCAAAAATACATATTTATTAACAATTGAATCTAAAAGGCAAACTAAGCAAGCAAGAAAAACAAGAGACAGAAGTATGAAGACAGAAAATGTTTTGGTGGTTGCCTAGTGGGAAGGGGTGTGTGGGAATTTGTGAAGATGTGAGGGGGTTAAGAAGTATAATTAGGTAGTTACAGAATAGCCATTGGGGTGCAAAGTACAACATAGGAAATATAGGAAATGGAGTAGCCAAAGAAGTTATAGGCATGACCCATGGACATGAACAATGGTGTGGGAATTGCATGAGAGAGTGGGAGGTGCTAGGTGATGGGGGATGAAGGGAAAAAATCAGGAAAACTGTAGTAGCATAATTAATAAAAATTAGTTTTTAAAAAGTATATTATTTGAAGGTAGCTTGCAGTAGTTAAAGTTATTTACTATTACACTCAGACAATTATTAAATACAAAACAAAGAGTTATAACTAATAAGTCCACAAAGGAGAGAGAAATGGATTCATAAAAATATTCAATTAATCCAAAAGAAGTCAAAACAGAAGAACCATCTAAAATAATAGATGGGACACATGGAAATTAAATGATGAGATGGCAGCATGTAATTACTTATGTAAGCTGTAAATGGTATAACAACCAAATTAAAAGGCAGACATTATCAGATTGAATAATAAAGCAATACTTAACTGTACGCTGCATGCAAGCAAGACATTTTTTTTTAAATTTAATTTCATTGTTATGTTACATCCATTCCCTTTTTCCTTCCCTCTGTCCCCTTCCCCACCCACCCACCTACTCACCCCAAAGTCAATCTCACTAGTTGTTCGTGTCCATGGTTCTTCCATGCTAGTACCTTGACTAAACTGCTCCCCTTCTTTGCCTCTTCCTCTCCCCTACCACTTTCCCCCTCCCCTCTGTTCACTGGAGATCTATTCATTGTATTCATGCATCTGGTTCTGTTCTGCTTATTTGTTTGTTTTGTTCATTATTGTCCTGAAATCAGTGAGATCATATAATATTTGTCCTTCACTGACTGGCTTATTTCACTAAGCATAATACTTTCTAGTTCCATCCATGTTGTTGGCAAAGGTTAGGGGTTCCTTCTTTCTTTCTGCTGTGTAGTATTCCATTGTGTAAATGAACCTAAGTTTTTTGTTCCAATCATCCACTGATGGGCACTTAGGCTTCTTCCAGCACTTGGCTATTGTAAATAGCACTGCCATGAACATAGGGGTACATAGGTTCTTGTGAATTGGTGTTTCAGGATTCTTTGGGTATAGTCCTAGTAGTGGAATTGCTGGATCAAAAGGCAGTTCCATTTTTAGTTTCTTAAGGAAACTCAGTGTTTTCCATAATGGCTCCAACAGCCTACATTCCCACCAACAGTGCACAAGGGTTCCCTTTATCCCCACATCCTCGCCAACACTTGCTGTTCGTTGATTTGTTGATGATTGCCATTCTGACAGGTGTGAGATGGTATCTTATTGTGGTTTTAATTTTCATCTCTCTGATGGCTAGTGATGTTGAGCATTCTTTCATATGCCTCTGGGCCCTTTGTATGTCTTCCTCAGTGAGTTGTCTGTTCAGGTCCTTTGCCCATTTTTTAATTGGGCTGTCTGCCTCCCTGGTGTTGAGTCTCATAAGTTCTTTGTATATTTTGGAGATCAAACCCTTGTCTGAGGTATCACTGGCAAATATGTTTTCCCATACAGCTGGTTCCCTTTTAATTTTGCTGGTGTTTTCTTTAGCTGAACCCAAACTTTTCAACTTGATATAATCCCATTTGTTTATTTGTTCTTTTATTTCCTTTACCCTTGGTAAAGTATCAGTAAACATATTTCTGCTTAGGATATCTAAAATTTTACTGCCTATATTTTTCTCCAGGACCTTTATGGTGGCACTGCTTATGTTTAAGTCCTTTATCCATCTTGAGTTTATTCTGGTGTATGGTGTAAGTTGGTGGTCTAGTTTTGTGTCTTTGCATGTGTCTGTCCAGTTCTCCCAACACAACTTGTTGAAGGGACTGCTTTTACTCCATTTTATGTTCCTTCCCCCTTTGTCAAATATTAATTGACCATAGAGTCCTGGGTTTATTTCTGGGCTCTCTATTCTGTTCCACTGATCTATATGTCTGCTTTTATGCCAGTTCCAGATTGTTTTGATTACAGTAGCCTTGTAGTGCAGTTTGATGTCTGGTATTGTGATTCCTCCTACCTTGTTCTTCTTTCTCAAGATTGCTGAGGCTCTTTGTGGGCATTTCTGGCTCCATATACATTTTTAAAGTATTTTTTCTATCTCTGTAAAGTATATCATTGGTATTTTAATTGGGATTGCATTGAATCTATAGATTGCTTTGGGTAGTATCGACATTTTAATGATGTTAATTATTCCCATCCATGAACATGGTATATACTTCCATTTATTTGCATCTTCCTTAATTTCCTTCTTCAATGTTCTGTAGTTTTCTGAGTACAGATCTTTTACCTCCTTGGTTAAGTTTATTCCTAAGTACTTTATTTTTCTTGTTGCTCTGATAAATGGGGTTTGTTTTCTAGCTTCTATCTCTGATGTTTCATCATTGGTATATAAAAATGCTTTTGATTTCTGGATATTGACTTTATATCCAGCTTTTTTGCTAAGTTTGCTTATTAGGTCAAGTAAGTTTTTGGTGGAGCCTATCAGGTTTTGTATGCACACTATTATATCATTTACAAATAATGATAGCTTGACTTCCTCCGTTCCAATTTGGATATTTTTTATTTTTTTTTCTTCTCTGATAGCTATGGCTAGAACTTCCAAAACAATGTTGAACAGAAGTGGAGAAAGTGGACAGCCTTGTCTTGTTCCTGATCTTAGGGGGAAAGCTTTTAGTTTTTGCCTGTTGAGTATGATGTTGGCTTCAGGTTTCTCATATATGTCCTTTATTATGTTGAGGTATGCTCCCTCTATTCCCATTTTGCTGAGGGTTTTTTTTTTATCATAAATGGTTGCTGTACTTTATCAAATGCTTTTTCCACACCTATTGATATGATCATATGGTTTTTGTCTTTCATTTTGTTGATGTGGTATATTACATTTATTGATTTGTGAATGTTGTACCATCCTTGCATCCCTGGGATGAAGCCCACTTGATCATGGTGTATGATCTTTTGAATGTATTGCTGGATCTGGTTGGCCAATATTTTGTTGAGAATCTTAGCATCTATGTTCATCAGAGATATTGGCCTATAATTTTCTTTCTTAGTTGTGTCTTGACTTGGTTTTGGGATCAGAATAATATTGGCCTCATAGAAAGAGTTTGGGAGCCTTCCCTCTTGTTGGATTATTTGGAATAGGTTGAGAAAGATAGGGGATAGTTCTTCTCTAAATGCTTTTGTCGAATACACCTGTGTATCCATCTGGTCTGAGACTCTTGTGCTTTGGGAGATTTTTGATTACTTCTTCAATTTCACTAGTTGTTATTGGTCTATTCAGGCTTTCTGCTTCTTCTGGAATCAGTTTTGGTAGATTATACATTTCCAGAAATGTGTCCATTTCACCCAGGTTGTCATATTTCTTGTCATATAGTTG
>PVIW01017627.1:0-13537 GCA_004026585.1 Noctilio leporinus
TCTTGATGGATTGTTCCCTTAAGTATTATGAAATGTCCATCTTTGTCCCTTTTTATGTCCTTCATTGTAAAATCTATTTTATCTGAAATCAGTATTGCTACTCCAGCTTTTTTTTCATGTCCATTTGCTTGATATATAGTTTTCCATTCCTTCACTCTCAATCTGTGTCGATCTTTTGTTCTGAGGTGGGTCTCTTGAAAACAGCATATATGTGGGTCATGTTGTCTTATCCCTAAATGGCATCTTTATTTATATATGTTTAGCATCCTTTTATCTGCTTTGAAACATTTGGTGCAACTGTAATGAGATAGCTGTACAATGTAAGCTCTGTCTTGGTCACTCCAGGATGTCAAGTTCCATGTTAGACACTCAGTATGTGTTGAGTGAATGAATGGAAGCAAGCCAGAATGCTGTCTGGGGAACTGACCAGCAAGTAGGTGTGTGGCAGAGGGACTGAGTGTGGCTTAGACATAGGAGTGCCAGGGCTTTAGCTCTATCTCTCTACAAACTTACTGTATGATCTTCAGTTAGCGACTGTCTCCTTCTGGGTCACAGTTTCCCCAACTGGAAAATGAGAAGCAAGGTCACAGTATTCAGGATGAGCCACTAGGCCAGGAGACTGTGATTGTTGAAAACCCAGCTTGGTCCCGCTGCCAGCCTATGGCCTTGGGCAGGATAGCAGGGCTGTGCTGAACCCCCATGTAAAGATTTGGCCTTGGCACCTCTGCTGGCAGGCTGGGCTCCAGCCCTTTAGTTTCTTGGCTGAGTGAGTGGGCAGCAGGAGGAGGTGATTGATCTTCCCTCAATGGGCAGTTGGGCTATAAATCTCACTGAGCCAGTGGAGTTGCCCAGGACCCAGGGGTCACAGCCAGTACATTCCTTGACTTGGCTGGACTTGACTTGGCTCTGAAGGGTGCTTTCTGTCCCCTTCCAGCTATGGCATTACTTTAAGCCAATCTGCCCCAGGCTCCCAGGTGAGTCTGGATTTCTTAACCTTTTCTGTGCGTTGAGCAGTCTGAGGAAGCCTAGGGTTCCTTCACAGACTGATGTTTTTAAATACATACAATAAAATGTGTAGTATTGTGAAGGAAATCAATTATATTGAAATACAGGTATCAAAATATTATTAAAAATAAGAGTTTGTCACAAAGTAATGTGTATCTTTATGATGTATTAAATAATATGATCTAGCAGAAGGTCCAATGACTATTACACATCCATAGTGGTGATCATAAATGATATCTCCAGATATATGTCACAATTGTATGGTGACATGAAAATATCACAGCGGCACTGCGGTTTGTTGCCTTCATTCCTAATGGGAAAACATGGTAGTTTTCAGTTAGAGGTGAGTGAGTAACAGATGGATGTATTCCCCAAGCAAATTCATGAAGCCCTGAGTTCTGTCCATGGAGCCTTTTGAAGGGATTGCTAAGTGAAAGGGAGGCAGGTAAATGAAGTGCTGAGTCTGGTGAGACGCAGTCCTCAACAGCCTGCTTCCTCAGAACCTGATTACAATATGAAAATCAATCATAATCTGTTAACAGATTCACAGGCTCCCAGAGCTGGAAGGGCCAAGACCCCTTACGCAGATGTCCCTGGTGGATGGCTTGGCTCTTTACTTCTGCTTGCACACCCCTAGGGATGGGGAGCTCACTCTCATTCTAGAACTGGTCAGCTCCAACTTCTCTGAGTTATGATGACATACAGAGATGACTCTGGCCTAGGCTACAGCTGACCTCTATCCACAGCTAGAGGATAGAGAGAAAGAAGGACCCAACTCAAGCTAAAATGTTTTATTCATTCAACAATCATTCTCTGAGGTTCTGCTACCTGTCAGGCCAGAGGTAGGTGCTGGGTATATGGAGACTTACTGCCATCAAGTATTTTCTGAGTGTGTGCCCAAGTATGGTGCTCAGTATCTGGTGCTGGGGTGACCAGATATGATGTCTTCCCTCTGGGGAGGCAGACATTAGTGAACGTGGAGATCAATGTGTAATTGCACTTTGCGATAATGGCAGTAAAGAAATGAGCAGGGAAGACTCACAGAAGGAGTAACTTCAGATGGGGAAGAGGGAAGGTCAGAGAAAGCCCCTTGGGGAAAGGAGCATTTAAGGCAAGACTTAGAGGATCTGTTAGCATGTGCCAGGCAAATGGGATGGGAAGCCCAGTGTGGGTGGAGGGAGGAGCAAGCGTGGAGAGGTCCTGCTCTAGGTAAGAGTTGGGCTACTGCAGGGACAGCCAAGGGGACAGATGAGGCTGAAGAGGATGGTGAGGGCAGGGTATGGGGTCTTCAAGTCCATGCTAAGGTGTTTGCATCTTATCCTAAGAGCTATTGGAAGCCCTTGAAGGGTTTAAACAGGATCCCTTTGAAAGAACAGAAGTTTCCAGGTGCCCTTAGGCTTGCAGCACAGACATTCATGAGATAAAATATTATAAGAATTAGTGAAAAAAGCTTTCAATTTTGTGCTCTTAACACCCAGCATTCCCTCAGGCTGAGCTCTCTGCCTAGTCTTTCTGCTCAGTCTGACAATTCAGCTAACTTTTGTCCTAGCACCACTTCCTCCAGGACACCTTCCTGAACATCCTCCAAACCACCCGTGAAACGAAACGGGGTGAAAGTGGGGTCGGCTGGAAGGAGGGGAAGTTGCAGAATCTTGAGCTGTAAATTGGCCCACGCTGCCCTCTCCAACCAGTCTGAGGTTGGCGCTGGGCTCTGCCACCTGCTGGCAATAACTGGAATAGCAGGCAGGATGAGGTTGGGAGAGAGGGGACTCTGGGGGACCAGTCTAGGCCCACTTGGGCTTTTCTGAAGGGTAAGCACACAAGGTTTAGCAAATGCACAGTCTGTCCAAGGGAGCCTGATGATTCAGAACGGCAGAGATGGGCTGGGAACAGGAAGAAGGAACTGAGCATTAATGGAACAGCAGCTCAGAGATGAGGACACAGGGTCCAGCCCCATGGGGCTCCTGAGGCCTGAGTCCAGATCTTGGATCCAAGCCAGACCTGCAGGGGGGCCCAACTTGTGTCATGGGAATCCAGGGCTGTACCCATACAGCTGGGGAGATGACTCCCCCTCACTTGGATGAGGACACCGAGAGAGCAGAGACCAGCCTAGAAGCCAGTGTCCACCCACAACCCCCCTTTCCGGAAAAGCTTGTTTTGCTCTAAAGCTTGGGACTTTGACCTGGGAGGTGTGTTTTCCTCCTGTTGGTCACCTGATGTCCTTCCTGCTTATCCCCCTCCCTCACCATCCCCAAAGCACGGCCCAGGGGATCCTTGTCCTTCCCCAGGTTTTTTTTTTTTCGGAAAGTGGGGGCGATGCTCAGGTGAGGGAGGCAGGACCGAGGTCTTGGGGACTGGTGGCAGAGTCTGGGCTGCTCTTGTGAGTAACTGATGGGTGGGGGCTCACAGCGGTGACTTCCCTGCCCCAGTCTTCTAGGATCTCTCCTTTCTGGGCTTCTGGGACAGCTCCTCTGGGGTTTCTTCCCCCTGCCCCATCCTGACTCTTCTTTGATGAAAGACCCTTATGTGTTGGGGCTGTGTCCTGGCCCCTCACTGCTTCCCTCCTTTCCCATGCTCTCCTTTTGTCGCACACATACGTGCACATACAATACACACATGTACACACACCCTGGGAGACCATGCACTCTCATGCCCCAGTTGCCAACACTGGGCTCCTAGATCTAGCTCTTTGCTCCAGGGATCCCACTGCCTTCTGGACATTTCCCTCAGGAGAGCCAGCAGGTACCACAGGCCAACACTGCTAAGATAGCTCATCATTCCTCCCACATTCTGAGACTTGCTCTGCCTTGTCCCAGGCACCACCATCCACCAAGCCAGAAGCTGGAGTCACCCTCGCTCCTCTCCTCCATGTTTCTCACACCCACTCCCAGCTAGTCACTGTGTTCTAGCAACCACATCCCATCTACTGTACCTCCTAAAGGGGCTCAGATCTTTCTCTACTGCCACTCCCCTGGTGCAGGCCACAGCCCAGGCTGTGTGGCTGTTGGAGCTGCCTCCCCCAGGGTTTCCAGTCTTTGTGTTTCCCTTTCATTCTCCACTCACTGCCTAGAGGTGTTTTCTCAAATGCAAGCCTGACCATGTGACTCCCCTTAAAAAACCTTGAAGAAGACATTGTGGATGTTTGTTAAATTCAACTTGAGTCCTTGCATTCCAGGCAGTGATTCTGTGGCTGTTCATTAACATGCATGGTGCCTACTCTAGACAAAGTTTGTGCCAGAAGATTCTGAGGACACCAGGTTGGGGTAGGAAAGCAGAACAGGTCATACATAAACGGGAGGTGACTCCAAGCCAAGCCTCTCTGGATCACCTTGAGACATCACCTTTGGATGGAAATGGGCCTACTTCACTGCCATGTGCACACCCCTACCCGCACCCAGACACATATGGGAAGCAGGGATGAGGCATGATATCTGAGTGTTGCCCCTAGAAGACCTGTTCTGCTTAGGAAGAGCAGCCCAGGAGGACCTGTGAGAAGCAGTTCGGTGGCTTCTGCCAGAGGGATTTCTAGCTCATGCCCTGGCTTATGGGGACCCTCCATTCCTGAGACTGCCCTGGTCTGTTGGCTCCTCCTTTCTTGGTATCTGTGGAGCTGGAGTTTTCGCATCTCTGGCTTCCCGCACTCCTGAGGAGTGGTGGGGCAAGGGGACCCAGCATAACTTTTGGCCCCAGGCTTCTACAGGTGCTTGGGTCATTCTTATTTCCTGAGCTGGAGGGCCCAATGGGACTCCACGTGATCCTGAGGGTTGAAGGCCTGGGGATTTGGACCCTGGATGGAGCCTCGCCACCTGGGTGTCCTTCCTTTGCCCTCCACACAGTGGGGATGGGTTCTGCCACTTGTCTCCCTGTGATGGGTGGAGGTGAATTAGAGGTATGTGTCAAGACTTCTGACCAAGCCCAGATTCTGTCTCAGGGAGGTTCCACCCAGATTCCAGGAACTACATCTGAGGCCAAGAGGAAGAGCTGAACTGAGACAGATCAGCTGGGCTGAGTCTGGAAGGCTGGGGACTGGGCACCTTAGGCCCTCTGTGAGGCCCTCTGTGTTGATCTCCATGGGAGAAGTTGCATTTAGAGTGCCACTGGGCTGAGCCAGGGTTCAGAGGGACAGAAGCCAGGGCTAAATCCCAGCACTGTGTCCCTAGACTGAGTCTTGGCTGAGTAGGGACAGGTGAGAGGAGAACAGTAAATAGGCCAGGTTCTGAGGGAGGGGACAGTTTTGACCTCCCTAGCCTTTGGGGTTCCCCTACTCTCTCCCTGCCAGCCAGCACATTTCTTAATCCTATTGTCTGCCTTCCAAGAGGCCCCACCCTCTGGACTCATTATATGTGTCACTTCTTTCCCCAGAGCCCAGCCCCATAACCAGGAAGGGGGAGCCAATGTAAAAAATCCAGGAGGGCCTCCGAAATGAGACCCTGACTCTCCCCATGTGCCCCTGGTTCACAGACCCACTTCCTTAGCCAGCCTCCAAAAGGTGACCTTAAATGCTGGCTCCAGTGGGCTGGGCACTGGCCAGGGAGTCCAGGCTTGGCAGCTCATTACCATGGGAGGGAGGGCAGTTTCTCTCCACCTTCCCTCCCCTTTTCCCCTTCGCCTTCTTCCTTACTAGCTCCTCTCTTCCAGGGCCAGACTGAGCTCAGGCTGATCTCAGCTCACACCTACAGACCCCACAGCTACTAGAGGACCCCAGACACCAGCAGCCGGAGAGAAGACCCAGAAACTGCCTGTAGCCATGTCAGCCCTCAGCCTGGTCATCCTAGGCCTGCTCATCGTCGTGCCACCAGCCAGCTGCCAACAAGGTTAGCACGGGACTGGGCCCGCAAGGTAGCTGTGGTACAGATGTCTGGGCTGGGTGCCGGCAACCCAGCTGTGGGTAGGGGATGGTGGGGTCCTCTGACCTTCACCACCACCCTTGACACCTGTAGCCCGGAGGAGGGAACAGGGGCCAGGCTGGTGGAGGAACCTGCAAAGGCAGAGATCTCAGAACCAGGCTTCTGCCTGTAACTTGTTTTCCACAAGTGAGAAGTGCAGGCAACAGGGGGAATGGTGGGTCTGGGATTGGGGAGAGGAGTTGAGACCCAAGCTCTTGGAGCAAAAATTTCCCTAGGGATAGCTGGGTCCTGAGGACAAGGGTCAGGGCTGCACAGAGGGTGAGGATGGGGTCCAACCACTTGTGCCAGGGAGGGGCAGAGCTGTCAGTGGTTTGCCCTTGGCTTTGGCCTAAATTTTTGTTGTTTCAGTTTCCTAGGGGATAGTACCTCAGTGTGGGCCTCACCACATACCTGAGCTCTTTGTCCGGCTTTGCCTCTATCTTGTTGTGCGGTCTTGAGCCAATCGCTGCCCCTCTCTGAGACTCAGCTTGCTCATATCCATATAAAGAGGACAATAAACCCGCCCTGCCTACCTCCCAGGGCAGATACCACGACAGGGGTGTGGAGGGGCTTGGCGCTGGTGAAGCCCCACACCCAGGATCTGTTGTCTGCCCTCCATGGTGAGGACACATCTGTAGCCAAAGTCCAGAAATTCTGTAGGTCAAATTTGGGCCCAGAGGAGTCTGGCAAAGATTTTTGCAGGGCACCCTTGTTGGCAGATGTCCTGAGCTTTCATACATGTCTGCTTCAGTTCTGTCCCTGGGAAGCCTTCTTGGAAACTTAAGATCAAATGGGTTGAATAACTTGTGTGGGTCACAGAGCAGAGCAATTGGGATCAGGGTCGGATCACCACTCTCCTGCCCTAGGCTCTGCCCCTTGCTTTGTGTCTTACCCCAGAACCACACGAAAGGAAGAGCTGAGACTGTAGTCCCTGGTGTATCTGGAGGGAGTTGGCTGCAGAGCTTGGCTGAAGCAAGGAGGGACCTCCCAGGGCTTGAGCCCTAACTCACAGTCCTTGAGCAACCACTAACCTGAGGAAACAATGGGTCTAAATTGATGGTGTTTTTTTTTGTTTTTGTGCTTTTGAAATGATGAGTCCAAAACATTGCTTTTTGGCAAGTTTGGAACTCAGGGTAACCACCCTGTGAATCTTCTGTTACTCAGGGAAAGAAGCCAGATCTAACCTGGCCATAGAGAGTTCTGAGATCCCTCCCTCCCTCCTTCCCAGTATCTATCAGGCTCAGAGAGAGCTCAGAGAAGAGGCAAGGCCTTCACTACAATAGGAAGGCTTTAGGGAAGACTCAAGGAAGCACTTTGGAGTGAGAGGGAGACAGAGTAAGATTTTTGATGCCCAGACTTGGCCCCACAAAATACAGGATGGCACTAGGATACAGGTGTTTTGGCCTGGAGGCAGGAGCCCTCTGAAGCCTCCTATTACTTTCTGTCCCCTCAGAGACCTCTACCTGCTGCTGTGTGCATGTCTTCTGTGGAGCCAAGCTCCCTTGGGCTCAGAGAGCACAGTGATGTCCAGCCAGATAAGGGCCCTTTGGAGCTGCCAGTGGCTGAGGGCAGAGACTTCAGGGAAACCTCAAGGGTTAGGGGTGGTGTCAAGGGTTAAACTTAACCCTTAAGAGTCAAAAGGCAGAGAGAGGGCCTTGACCTGGTCTCTGGCCTTCTCCCCTGGGCACCGAGCTAGAGGAGCTGAAAGGGGCCAGGTTTTGAAGCTTCTTTCTTGGCCCCCAATTCTCAGAGGAGAGTCCTTCTATCTTGCCTTCCAAAGGTGTTCTGTCCCACCCCTCTCTCTGGGCACTCCAGCACCCCTAGCCCAGCCTGTCTCCAATTCCCACACCCTACCTAGTGCCATAGAACCTGTTGTCATAGAATAGGATGTCATGGATAGGACTGCCAGGCCAGTCCTATCAGCTCTGGGCTGCACCAGCCTGCTGGGGGTCAGGGAGGAGGGAGCCACCCCTGGCTGCCAGGGTTAGGCCAGCTGCCCAGGGGGCTGTCCTTTGGCCTCTGGGGCCCAGGCACTCCCTGGGGGGCCCTACATGTGACTCATGATGGGGGGTGGGGGGGTTGTTTTGGGCTGCCTGGAACTCAGACACAATATCCTGAGGCCTGTTTCCTCTTCAGCTCCTCAGTCCTTCTTTGAACTTCCATCTTCTTTCCTCTAAACCTCCATCCTTTTTTTAAATTAAAAAAAAAACCCTTAATTTATTATTGTTCTATTACAGTTGTCCCATTTCCCCCCATTGCTTTCTCCTTTTCACCCACCTCATCCCCTCTCCCACACTCAATCCCCACCCTGTTGTCTATGTCCATGGGTCATTTATAGTAGTTCTTTGACCCATTCCTTTCTTAAGCTCAGTAGAGGGTCAGATGGGTCCTCCTTCCCACCCCTGCCACACAGAATGTCTCCTCTGGTCCTGGCAGCTTGATGATGGCCTCTAACACAGGCCCCAGCCCTTGCCCTGGGCTGCCCTCCCTCCTCTCCTCTGCACTTGCAGTCCCACGGTGGCCCAGACCCACTGTAGCACCCCTTACTCCCCTCTTCCCAGGCCTGGGGAGTCTGCAGCCCTGGATGCAGGGCCTTATCGCTGTGGCCGTGTTCCTGGTCCTTGTAGCAGTTGCCTTTGCTGTCAACCACTTCTGGTGCCAAGAAGAGTCGTGAGTGCTTCCTGGGGCTCTGGGGGTTGGGCCTGGGTTGGGGTGGGGGGGTGGCCCCAGCAGCAAGGAGAAGGGCCTCAGAAACCCTGGGTCCAGTCCTCTCACTGTTTGGAAGAAAGACTGAGGCCTGATGACTTGGAGACTAAGGTGCCAGCTTATCTGCTCCCAGACCTGCCTCTGATGGCCCCACAGCTCTGGCACTCTCTCACTGGGAGGTCGGGCAAATGTCTTCTCCTCCTGGAGTCTCAATGCTTCTATCTGTGTAGTTGGGACAGGGTGGCACAGGAAGGGGACTGCATTCAGGGCACTGAGGTAGAGGGTTGCAGGCTGAAACCTGGCCCACTCTGCACTTGCCAGCCCTGGGGCGAGGCTGCGGCCACCCCCAGCTCTCACACTGGTGGCCTGGGCCTGGGTGCAAGCGGTAGCCCTGCACGGCCCACTGAGGGAGCGCAAGCACCTTATGGGCTGAGAGAGGGATGGAGAAGGCCCAGGTAAGCTGGGGAGGGAGGCAGGACTTGGCTAAGTAGACCCTTGTACACCAATGTCCCAACATGCGGGCTTTTCCTCAGTGTGGTAGGAATCTAGAGAAAGCTTGTAAGTGGGTCTGGTGCCTGAGTAGAATCCCTCTGGCTGGCCCAGGGTGAACATGTGAAGTAGGGGCCAATTTGCAGGTGAGGAGAGCCATGTGGAGGCTGAGCATGAAGTCAGGAGAGAGCCTGGATAGTGGAGGTGACAAGGGGATACAGAGAGGGGACAGGTCTAAGCTATTTGCTGTCTAGGCATCAGACCCCCTGGGGTTGGGGGAGGGGGTACAGCCGTGGACAAGAGGGAAGAAGGACAGGGAAACAGCCAGGTTTTGGACCACTTCCTGAGATATAGGACACCAAAGCAGATCTGGGGCAACTGCTGAGTTTAACTGGAGACATATTAAGTCTGAGGAGCCTGAGGGATTTCCAAGGAAAGCAGTAAGGCTCCCTGTGACCCCCATGAAAGCAGTTTCTGGGGAGGTGGGGGCAGAGGCCACACTCAGTGGGTTTAAGCTTAAATAAGAGGCCAGGAGTTTTCCCAGCAAATGCTTCCTTTCTCCACTGACCCAGCTCTGTTTCCAGTGGCTGATGACCCTGCAGCTCCTGCTGCCCGGGAAGGGCCTGTGGAGATCTGGCCAGACTCTGAGCCCTGCAGGGTCTGCTCTGGGCTGAGCTGAGGCCAGAAGGACAGTGAGGGAGACTGGGAAGGGCCTCAGATCAAACTCTTGCTAGTCTTGGGCTGGGACCTGAGGCTGCCGCTGTGGAGCTGGGACAAAGGTGTAAGAGTCCATGGAGTGGGGCCAGAATCAGGTGCTGACAGGGGCCCTGCAGAAGAGAAGGGCTTCTGCCAAGGGGTACACAGACTCTGCCCTTGGACTTGTGAGAACTGGAGCCCGGAACAAGGCCTTACTGGACATGGGGAGGAGGGGCCACAAAAGGGAAGGGCATCCAGAGAGCACTACTAATGAACCCTGTCCTGTGCTAGGGAGCCTCCGAACTCGGTCGTGCCCATTGGAAACAAGGCAGATGGGATCCTGGTAGGGGCAGAAGGAAAGTACTCCTCAATGGCGGCCAGCTTCAGGTGAGGTGCTCCAGGGGCCCATGGGGACCTCCAGGTGCTTCTGATGGGGAGGGGGGTGAAGAATGGGGACTCATGTGGGGCAAGCTCAGCGAGGAGAGGTTCAGTGAGAGGACTGCAGGGCTCCAGGAGAACAAAAAGCCTTAGTCTGGGGAGAAGGCCCAGGAAGGGGATGGAACTTGGTGGGGCAAAGGGTTCAGTGGGTGGATTGGGACCCAGGTAGAGATGCAGTGGGGAAAAGAGAGTCAATAAGGGAAAGGGACACTAAAGGGATGAATGAGGGGACTTAGTGTGAGCAGAGAGCTCAGTAGGGAGATGGGAGGACCTCAATGGGAGGCCCCAGCAATGACTGTAATGGAGGGTCTCAGTGGAGGAGGAGGGTGGGGTTCAGGGAGGTCGTTCTGAGAAACCTCCCATCTCAGGTTCACAAGACCAGTTATGGTCAGAGGAACCCCCTCTGGGACTCTAATATTTATTTTGAAAGGTACTGTTCTCACAAGTGTAGGATGGGGCAGGGAGGAAGGGATGGGATGGAAGGTGTAATGACCACGGTCATCTCTTTCAGGTCCCATGAGCATGAGAACGCCTATGAGAACATCTCTGAGGAGGAAGGCAGGGTCCGGAGCACCCCCATGTGATCCAGCTTGCTTGTGGCCCACAGCACCAATCCTGGGTGCCTGTAATCAGTGCCCCTCCTCTGAGTAGGAATCTACATTAACAGGCTGACTTCTTCACTCCTACCCTGCCTCAAATTGTCCCAGACAACATTGGAACCCAGACTGTGTCTAGGTTCGGGCTCAGCTGTGACCCTGGGCTCTCCTCACGGCGGGGTCTTCAAGTCAATTCCATTCAGCAGGCCCTTCTGAAGGAGACAGTCAGTTTAGCACCTCCCAAACTGCCTCACATTTCCCAGTCCCACCACTGTGGAAATGGCCCTTATTTCTGTGAAATAAAGATATTTTGTACTTCAAGGCTGAGGCTCTCAGGGCTCAGAAAGAGCCCCTTAGGCTTCCAGACAGCCCCCATCTTGTTTCCTGCATCATGGCAATCACCTTCCAAAGCCACTGTCATGGTGGCTTTGGAGGATTACCCAGGAAGCCCTCTCTGGGAGGCCCTTTGCAGCCAGAGAGCTCACCCACTTCCCTTATTCCAGGCAGCACTAACCCTCTCCCCCTTGCCTTCATGCTGCCTGGCATTGTGGTGGGTTTGCTTATCCCTCATCCATTTAGCTCTAACTCTTCCCCATAGCCTCTCTGGATGGGCTTTGGGCATAGGAAGCACCAGGAAAGAGTCTTGGGCTAGGACTTAAGAAGCCCAGATCTGAGACCCCACTCCTCCACAGACTTGTTGTGTGACTTTGGGAAAGTCACCGTCCTTTCTGAACTCAGCTTCCCCTCTGTGGCAGGTTTGGCCAGTCTCACCACAGACTCCTAGTCCTGGGTAGGGATGGAGTCAGGGTCCCAGCAGGAATGAAGCAGGAAGGAGGAGGGGGGAGACCTGACTCTGTCACGGGCTGACCCTGGAGGCCTCTTACCTCTGTGACTGTCACTCTTATGGGAACACCCTGTCTCTCTATCTGGGATGACAACTTGAGTCAGACTCAACCGGAGCACTCCCAGATGCAGAAAAGTAGGGCTGGAAGGAAGAAGGCAGTCCACATCATCCCCAAGATCTCCCTCTACTGCCTGTCCCAACCAGTCACAGTCCCGTCACTTCACCATTACAGCCATTTCTCTGCTGTTCTAAGGCTTCGCTCAGATACCTCTAGAGAAGACCCATCCGAATTAACCCTCTCTCCTCCCTGGGGCCTATTTTGCTGCCTTTGCAGCAGGAAGAGGCCTAAGTGGAGGGATGGCAGGGTTTTTGCCCCAGGCCTACACTTGCCCTGCTGTGTGAACCTGGGGCTAGCTCTTGTGATTCCCATTCCAGGCTTTTGCTCACATGGTGATTAAGGTGACTTTCAAGATTACTTCACTCATGCTCAGAATATCTTGAGCAGAAATACTGTTCACTTACTGTGTGTGCTTCAAGGTGCCATCATGTGGGCTGATGCCTTCTCATCCACCTCTGCCAAGTCTACACTCTGCAGAGTCCTTTTTTCTCAGCCCAGCCAAGGTTCCTATTCCTATAGGAAGTCTTCCTTGATTAAACCAGAGGGCAGAACTAGGGGACCAGCCAGCCCAGGCTCTCACCTACTAGAGAGATGGAGGTTCTTAAAGGGCCTCTGCTAAGGTACAAACACCCTCTTCCTCCTCTCTAGCCTCCTGGTCAGGACATTTTGGCTACCTGGATTGATTCTCTTAGCATGAAGCTACATTCTCTCCCACAGCTGCTCCCAAGTTGTCCCTGAGGGATGGGGTGGGCTTGAGTCTGGTCCTCCACCCGCCTGCTGGGGCCCAAAGACAGAGCCACCATCCCTCTGTCTCCCTGCTGCCAGTGAAGCCAGCCCCTCTCACCTGTGATGTTTTACCAGGTGGGGTGGGCCGCAGGGTCCTGCCCTGGTTCCTGGGGCAGGTTCCCAGCCCTCTGCCTGGGCCTCCTCAGCCCCTTCTCCATGCAGGCAGGACCAGGAGGTTGGGAAATCTGGGGGTCCTTGCAGGTGCTGGGCTAGCACTGACCTTCCTTTCCCCCACCCCCTGTTCCTGCCTTGACAGGGGGCAGGGGGCATAGAGCTGCCCACCCCAGAACCGCAAGAGCCCCCAATCCTTATCTCTAGTTCCCACCTGCCGGCGTGGCCAGAAGAGGGAGGGAAAGGAGGCTGGGCCCGGGCCAGGGCGGCGCTTAATGACCCTCCCGGGGCTTAATCTCAGACTGGCAGCCGCTGAGTGGCTCAGGCTTGTTCCTGGAGGAGGCTGATAACGCACCATCTGGGCCCCCCAACCATCTATCGGGACAGCACAGCCATTCCCGAGGGGGCGGTGCTCACTGGGCCCAGCAGCAGAGCCTCCGGGCTGGGGGCGGGGCGGGAGGTGCGCTCTCCGCCCCCGGCCCCGGGGCGGGTGGTGATTCTGAGCTCCAGGGGCGACCTCCAAGGGGGCGGGCCCCGGGCCGGCGGAACTGTGGGATGGGTCCGCAAGAAACCTCAAAGAGCCAATATTTCTTCACCCCTCCCAGCTCTCTCCCCACCCATTTCTCCCCAAACAAGACCTCACTCACCCGGACCCAGTCTCTTCCCGCATTCTCCTAACCTTTATCGATCTCTGATCTCCATCATTCTGTTTATTCTCTTGCTTTCTGAGCGGGTCTCGTGGCCTGTTTTTATCCCCAGTTCCTTGTCTCAGTCCTGTCTCCCCTTTCCCCTCCCCTGAGCTCAGTGCTCACCAGCTAGTTTCTATTTCCAGCTAGTTTTCCCGGCTTTCCCCCGCCCCACC
>PVIW01017628.1:0-10000 GCA_004026585.1 Noctilio leporinus
ATCTCACCCATTACAGGACAATAATGAGCAAAACTAAGAACAAGCAAAACAGAACCAAATATATGAATACAGTGAATAGGCCTTCAGTGGTCAGGGGAAAGGGGTTGGGGGGAGGGGAGAGGCAGAGGCAAGAAAGGGGAGCAGCTTAGATAAGAACCTAGTATAAAGGAACCATGGACATGGACAACAGGTGGGATTGACTTTGGGGGGAATGGGTGGGGTGGGGAGGGGGACAGAGGGGAGCAAAAAGAGGATGGATGTAATACAACAACAATAAAATTTAAAAAAATAAAAATAAATTTTATTTTGTATGTTTTAACAATGTAACATGGTATCTTGGTTTGGGCTACTATAACAAAAATACCATAAATTGGGTAGTTTATAAATAACAGACACTTATAAGCCTCAGTTTTGGAAGCCAGGGAGTCCAAGCTCAAGGTTCTAATAGATTTGGTGTCTGTTGAGGGTCTGCTTCCTAATAGAAAACACCTTCCATCTGTGTCCTCACATGGCATAGGGGTCAGCGAGAGCTCTCTGAGGACTCCTTTATAAGGGCACTAATCCCATTCATGAGGTTTCCACCCTCATGAGCAAATCACCTCCCAAAGGCCCCAACTCAAAGTACCATTATATTGAGGATTAGGCTTCAAAATCAGAATTTGGCAGAAACACAAACATGCAATCTACAGCATATGAGATTTATGAATAATGAACCTTCAAATGAGATGCAGAGATAAAGCCTCATCTACATTTTGCATGTATGTGTATGTGTGTGTATGTACAGTTTCTGATAAGAGGATCTATAGCTCAACAGACTTTCAACAGAATCTATGAGCCAAGAAAAAGAAACACTAATGTGAAAAGATGTTCCATTGCCAGAGAGTCAGCATTAATTAGTGCCATCCTCTGACAAAGGCAGCTCAGAGAGCCAAAGGGACTATAGAAGTAATATCATTAATAATTGTAAGCATTTAAAATAAAGCATCAGGTAGTAAAAGTAGTCTTAATCAACCACTAATTAATAGACTCTCCAGATTAATGAATGTCCTTCATTTCATCTGTAAAATAGAGTAATTTCTGTCTCCAACCCACCACTCTCTTATACTTTTGGTCCCATGTATGGAGTTGATCCACACCAAGATTCAGTGATGGTTCTTGCCCATTCTGATCATGCCAGGACATTATATTTCTGTGATTTGGCTAAAAACATCAAAATTTTGATATATATGAGCATGAAAAGAAAGCTGCAAAGTTGAATTCTTTGAAAATTTTTAATTAAAGCAAGTTGATTTTTATAACTATAGAATTTCAAGAAAAATTTGAAAAGGGCTTTGCACTCTGATTGCATGACAAGTATCTTTTAGTTTCTGCTTCATTTTAAATAAACAACTAGAGATTACAGAAGAGTGTGGTTTGTGTAAGCTGACTGGTACTCAAGAAAAAGCCTTGGTCCTTCATCAAAGGGTTTGGTGATTATTGCAAATTTACATATTTTGAATTACAATAAAAATATTAAGAAACATATGAATCACTTTTATGATTCCCAGATTGAACTAATTTTTTTAGTAGCCAAACTAAATAAACTAAATTGATACCCATTGAGTTAATTTAGAGCAATTCCAGATAAGAAAAAAATGGGTTTCAGTATCCATTATTTACAAGGATATTAATATTAGTGTACTTTCACTGACCCAGAGGAAAACAAAACAAATAGACATTTTCAGCTCTACAGATAATTCCATACTAAGATCAATATGTTCTTTTTTAAATATATTTTTTAAATTTAATTTTATTGTTGTTGTATTACATCCATCCCCTGTTCACTCCTCTTTGTCCCCTTCCCCACCCTCCCCACCCCCCTGAGTCAATCAATACGTTCTTTATATAAGATTTAGGCAGTCCATGTCAATTTGAGTTCTTTAGAAAGAAAATGCTAAGGTAGGATTAGATGTACAAGATATTTATTGTGGGAAATTTGTGTACTGAGTAAAAGAAAAGCAAACCAGAGTAGATGGGGACAGGCTTAAACCATGATGCAGATTTTACACCTATGAATAGAGGGAAGGAAAATTGGATAGAAGGAAAGAAGGAGATTTAGGCTGCACTGCAAACCTGAAAATGTCTCTGCAAGTGGGAAGCATTAAAATAAAGGTTGCCCAGCTCTGGCTCGTATATCTCAATGGATTGAACATCAACCTGGTTTGATTCCTGGTCATGGCAGATGCTTGGGTTGTGGGTAGGGTCCCTGGATAAGGGCATGGAGGAGGCAACCTATCAATGTTTCTCTCCTTCCCTCCTTCCCCCTTCCCCTTTCTCTAAAAATAAATAAATAACATCTACTTTTTAAAAAGATTGCCCAAAAGATCTGAACAGATACTTCTCCCAAGAAGACATACAGATGGCCAACAGATGTATGAAAAGATAATCAACTTCACTAGCTATTAGGGAAATGTAAATCAAACCTGCAATGAGCTACCACCTCACACCTGTTAAAATGGCTATTATCAACAAGACAAATAAAAGCAAGTATGGAGAGGCTTTGGAAGAAAAGGAACCTTCATTCACTACTGGTGGCAATGTAAATTGGAAAACAATATGGTGGTTCCTCAAAAAGTTAAGAATAGAGTTACCATATGACCCAGCAAACCCTCTTCTGGGTGTCTACTTGAAAATTTTGAAAACATTTATTTGCAAAGAAATATGTGCCATTGTATTTAGTGCAGCAATATTTCACAGTGGCCAAAATATTGAAACAACCAAAGTGTCCTTTAATAGATGATTGGATAAAGAAGTAGTAGTACATATATGTGGCACATTAGTGGAATGGAATACTACTCAGACATAAGAAAAGGTTAAATATTGCCACTTGCAACAACATGGATGGATCTTGAGAATATCATGCTAAGCAAAATAAGTCACACAGAAAAAGTTAAGAGACATCCAATTTCGCATATATGTGGGATATAAAACTGAAAGCAATAAGTGAACAAACAAGATAAGCAAAAACTCATAGACTCAGACAAAAGTATGGTGGTTGCCATAGGGAAAGGGGGTGGGAAGTAAGGAGTAAAGGGTAAAGAAGTCCAAAAGTACAGTGATGGAAGATTTGATTTTGGGTAGTAAATACACATGCAGTATACAGATAATGTATTATAGAATTGTACACTTGAAATCTAGATAATTTTATTAACCAGTGTCACCCCAATAAGTTTAACTTGAAGATAAAATAAAAGATTGCCCATAAGAGAAGACTCATATTAGGCTGAAAGGGCCCAGCTCTGGTACCCTCACTGTGAGTAGATCTCAAATGTGCAGCAGTGGTAGCCTGCTGGCTAACTAGACTCAGCCACATGACTTTTCTATTACAAAGTGCAGCCACTGGAAATAAACATAGGGGAGTTCAGATCAACAGGGTATATGGAAAATGAAGAAGCTAATCATGTTTAACCACCTTGTCTAGGAAACTTCTGGGAAGTATTCCTTTCTTTATCATTCTGCATTCAAAGCCTAGTGACAAAAATGATTTCTACAGATTTGATAATGAAGCTTATGAAGTCTTTGCCAAGGCATATAAATAAATAGCTTTCTTGTAGGTTGATTCATTAAATTTAATAAGCATTTAGTGAGCACCTGTTTTGGTTATGGCAGGCACTGTCATAGAGGTATACAGTGATGGCCTGTTCAGACAAGACCTCCTAGAGTTTATACTATAGCAGAGGAGATGAAGAATAAACCAATAAATATAGGGGCAAGTAGGGTTTGTGAAGCAAATCAAAACATTGTAACGTGTTAGAAAGGTACTGAACAAGGGTTGATGGTCAGAATATGGAGAGCTACCTCTTTAAAGAGGAAACATTTTAAGCAAATCCAAATTGAAAATGGGGGAGGTGAGAGTTTGGGCAATGGAAAGAGCAAAGGCAGAGGTTATGTAGGAGGGAGTTTGGACATTAGTGGAAGAGAATAAACATGATTTAGAGAGACAGGAGCCACATGAGGTGGGGCTCATAGGTCACAAGAAGGAAGGAAGCTTGATTCTTTCCCAAGTGTGATGAAGTGACTCAAAGGGTTCTAACTAGGGTAGCAACATGATTAAATTTACATTGTAACTTTTATGGTTCCAGAATGTTTATATGGAAGGAGCTTAAAAGTAATAAGATGCCCTGGCTGGTGTGGCTCAGTGAGTTGAGTACTGGTTGGCCTGAGAACCAAAGTGTGGCAGTTCAATTCCCAGTCAGGGCACATGCCTGGGCTGTGGACCAGGTCCCTCGTTGGGGGCATGTGAGAGACAACCACACATTGATGTTTCTCTCCCTTTCTTTATCTCACCCTTCCCCCTCTCTAAAATAATAAAAAATAAATAAAATCTTTTAAACCATAGTAAGATGCTTACAAGGACTTTTTGTGTGTATGTGTAGGAATAGGGTTTGTGAGCAGACAGAGATGGGAAGTGGTATAAAGCTGCATACCACTTTTCATAAAATTGAGAAAATGTCCATTGCGCATACCAAAGAATGGGGGGTGGTAATTAATGGTGATTATGAGGTGATTAAAATGTCTCTAACTCAACTCACTCTCATCCCCAGGTATCATCACTGCATTTTTCCCTAATCACCATGATAACTGTGTAGAAAATAAACATAGGGAAGCAAAAGTAGATGCCTGTCACCAAGGCATGATGCTTTCTTCAGCGATAGATGTAAGAGATGACAGTGATGTGGATTAAGGAGGTAACAATGGGAATGAAACAAAGTGGACTTATTAAAGAAACTTGTTTTTCTGTGAAGACATGATTAACTCAGCCACTAGTTCAGTAGCATTCTGGACATTTAGAACACTTCCCTAAGCTATGTTTTTTCTCCTTTTCTTTATGGTGTGTTTCTAAATTTCCCTTTTCTTTATGGTGTATATGCTGCTCTGAGCTCCTTGATCTCTTTTTATTATTCCCATGTGCCTATCTCCTGGCTGTGATGTGCTTTTGCCATTAATGGCCTATGCTTGTGACTTCTTTATAGGACCATCCGCCAGCTACTGAAGGGCCTTACTGAAATATGACAGCTGAGAGTACCTAAGACTTTCTCTTCCTCCCACCCCCGTTTCCCCATGCCTGATCAACCCTCAGACAATGTCTGACAGGTATGGGAATATGAAAATCTAGCCCCTTGCCCTGAGTTAAGAGGACTCTGAGATGTAACTTACCCTCCAGAACTCTCCACATGATCTGACAGAGGCTGTCCTCCATGGGACTTTGCCTCCAAACCCACTTTACTTTTCTTCTCTTTCACTGTCTTACTTCCTCCATCTCTTTACTGGCTTCTTCTGGGAGCATTTCATGAAAAATCCACTAGCAAATTCATATTTCAGGGCTTAATTTTGGAAACCTCAATCTAGCACTCTCTGCTCCATTACCATCATTACCTCCTTAGTCCAAATGACTATCATCTCTTACACTCTACCATTGCAGCAAGTATCATACTACTTGTTTCCAAGATTTTTCTACCATAACCCTTATCATCTAAGGGTCACATTTATAACTCTCTCCCACAGGCATCATTCCCAGGGTAGCCTTTTCTCCTCCATTCAAGAAAGCCCATTATTTAATTGGTTGAGAGTATCATTATTATAGGCATAGCCTTGATTCTGCACTGGTTTATTTTTAATAAGCTAGAAATTAACAAATGTCAATACTTAATTATTCATAATAAATTATTTGCATCATATCCTACAACTGATCACTACATGTCAGAATGGCCTAAAATGGTGGTAAAGAACGATATGAAACTTAGGATAAAACTACATGAAACAATTGGCTCATCTTATCTGGCACAATTAACACAGGGGAAGGAGGAATAGACTACAGTACAAATGTGCTTTCTTTTTCAGCATAAAGGTATCCTTTTATGAATATAACAAGTAGAAATATTTAAGTATTAACTTGAACCATATGAAATCTCCATCAGTATTTTCATATGGTTCAACCTACCACTAATTATGAATATTGGCTGGAGATTTTATAGATTTTATAGGTACAATATAGATTTTAAAAGGCCCTGCCTCACTCTTAACCTTGGCCAGATACCTTCTCAAATAAACTGTACTTAATCTTAAACACACTTATCCAGGAATACACTCTAGGACAAAATAAATGGATCTCAATCATTTTCAAAGATTCAAAGCTTTCCTGTAAATTGCAGTGAGGCCCAGTCTTTCTTCACCTGTTAGGCACCACATCACTACTAATGCCTTACCACTCATCTGGAAATGCGACTGCAGGGCATTTTTAGCACTCCCCAGTGGGTATTAGCCTCTATTCAACCCCTTCCCTCAGTTTATTTTGGTGATGACCTTGTGAGTCAAGCATTGGGCACAAGACAGAAGACCTAAGGGTGAATCAGGCTTGATCATATTCCAACTCTATGATCATAGACTTCTTTTCTGTTATAAACCCCTTTCTCAATTTGAATGTACATGTTATTTCATTCTTTTCATTAATGGTTTCAATCTGCATTGTATTTCCTTTCTTCATATTGAGAGAAAGAAGCTATTACCTTTCAAAATGATTAGTTTTTATTTTCAATAATAAAAGTAGAAATGAAAAAAATAACAAGATAACCCAGAGCTGTGGGTGCCTACCCTCAAAATGGTTAGTATAATGAAATAACTGTATGTTTATTGAAGACTATTATAAAAAAATATAGCTTCATATGTTGTTTGCATTCCCAATGTTGTACACAGCATTGTAATATTTGGTCTCTCTCAAGGGTCACCAACTCATTCCATACCACATGGTCTGTAAAATAGAGGGCAAGTGTGTCTCTTCTCATTTTCCTTCAGAAGATTTGCTCTGTTGTGGTTGTCCAACTTGAATCAAATGATGCTTTGAGTCAAGTTGCTTTTTTCCTTAACTGAGAAACCAAAGACAGACCACAGTTAACAATAGTCTTAAAAATAACATCTTAGAAATAATCATCACATGTTTCTTTATTATAGGAAATACATACCAAATGTTGCCTTGTAGTTAAACCTGAAAAGTGGGCAGAGTGTGGGCAGACAATTACACTAAAAGCTATTTAAGGAGGGCAGGTTTTCCATGACTGGCAACAGTTGTTCTTAGAACTCCATCTGTTCCTGACTTAATTTCACATGTAACTATTAGCACAGGTGTCATTGGTTAATATTATAGAAGCAAAAGTGGTTGTCATATAACCTTTAGGATAAGAATGGCTCATTCAAATCCCTCTGGTCTGACCACACTTTCAGTATGGATAAGGAGCAAAAATAAAGAACAAAGTTGCAAGGACTACATTTTGTGGTTTTTTAGTCCTTGGAACTAAATACATGAATTTAATTTCAAGGCCCCTTGAACACAGAGGCCCTTTGACAATTCTCCCCACTTCCCTGAAATGCATGCTAGCCAAATGCTGTAAGGGACATTGGAGCCAGCCAGCTACATAATTTGTGGGGCCAGTGCAAAACAAAAATGCAGAGCCCCTTGTTCATGAAGCAGGGTAAACATGCCTTTAAAGGTACTAAAATATAATGCTTTTTTCTTTCTTCTGCAGTTCCTGTCTTGCTTTGTCATGTTTTTCAGTTGCTATTAAATATCATTTTAAATAAAGAAAAATTTAAAATTTTAATTATAAGCATGAATTTACCATTCATCTGAAACTGCACAAAAATGCCAGTTATCAATGCAAACATAAGAGTATTTAACCAATATATGGAATTACTGAAATTATGTAATTCAGATTTTCTGGCCCATACATACATATGTATGTTATTCTTACCAGAAGACTGGGATCACTGCACAAAACTAAGTTAATTGTTTTTATTTTATTTATTTATATGCATATATTTTCTCAACATTCTTTTCCCTATTTTTTTTTTTTTTTTTTTTTTTGGTATTTATTGAATTTAGAGAAAGGAAGGAAGGAGGGGGAGAGAGGGGAAAAAACATCAATTTTGTTATTCTACCCATCCATGCATTCAATAGTTGCTTCTTGTGTGTGCCCTGACCAGGGATTGAATTCACAACCTTGGTGTATTGGGATGATGCTCTAACCAACTGAGCTACCTGGCCAAGGCTCTATCAAAATTTATTTTATTTTTTTTATTCTTGTTTATTCTGTTGCAGTTGTCCCAATTTCCCCCCCTTCGCCCTCCTTCATCCTGCCCCATCCCCCACTCCCACAGTCTATCCTCACACTGTTGTCCATGTCCATGGGTCATTCATACATGTTCTTTGACTACTCCCTTCCTCTTCTTTCCACTCTTTCCCCCTCCACTTCCTTTCCTCTGGCATCTGTCAGTCTGTTCCATTTCCATGTCTCATTCTGTTTTGCTCATTAGTTTATTTTGTTCATTAGATTCCACTTACAAGTGACATTGTATGGTATTTGTCTTTTAATGGCTTATTTCACTTATCATAATAGTGTCCAGTTCCATCTATGCTATCACAAAGGGTAGAAATTCCTTCTTCTTTCTCTGCTGCATAGTATTCCATTGATACATCAGACAAGGGTTTAATCTCCAAAATATATAAAGAACTCATATGACTCAACACCAAGAAGATAAAAATTCAATCAAAAAATGGGAAGAGGACCTGAATAGACACTCTTCAAGGAGGACATACAGAGGGACCATAGACATATGAAAAAATGTTCAACATCACTAGCCATCAGAGAGATGCACAATGAGATATCTGTCACATCTCTGTCACACTTCACATCTGTCAGAATGGCTATCATTAATAAATCAATAAACAAGTACTGGCAAGGACATGGAGAAAAGGGAACCCCAGTGCACTATTAGTGGGAATGCAGACTGGTGCAACCACTGTAGAAAATACTTTTTTTAAAAAATGTAACTGCCTAATGACCCAGTTATTCTATCAACATTCTTAATTTTTGGCTAACAGTGAGTAAGGAAGGACTGGAAGGAAAGAAAATTATGGGTTGCCCTATTTTTCTCTTTCCTTCTATTTTTTTCATTTTCTGTGTGAGTGGTTGGCTAATACAGGGACATAACAGAAATAAGAAAGAGCATGATGCCCTGGCTGGTGGCACAGTGAGTAAGGTGCCGGCCTGCGAACCCAAAGGTCACTGGTTCGATTCCCAGTCAGGGCACATAACCAGGTTGCAAGCCAGCTCTGTAGCTGGAGGCAGGTGAAAGGCAACCATACATTGAAGTCTCCCTTCCTCTCTGCTTCTCTCCTTTCCCCTCTGCTTCTCTCCCTTCCCCTCTCTCTAAAAATAATAAATAATTTTTTTTTTTAAAGAAAAGAAAAAAGAAAGAGCATGATAGGACCCTGACCAATGTAACTCAGTGGGTTGAACACTGTCCTCGAACCAAAAGGTCACCAGGTCAATTCTCAGTCAGGGCACATGCCTGGGTTGTGGGTTCAGTCCCAGGTTGCAGCATGTTTCTCTCTCACATTGAGATGTTTCTTTCCCTCCTTTTCTTCCTCCCTTTCCCTCTTTCCACATCTTTGCCAGCACTTATTTATAGAACTTTCAAGCTTGTAAAGACTTTAGACATCATCTAGTCCAACTCTACTGATTACTTAAAAAAAGGAAATCAAGTCTCAGAGAGGCGAAGGGAGCCTCTCAGGCCCACAAAGTTAGTTGGTGACAGAGGTAGGGCTGAATTTCTCAATTATAGTGGTGAATCTGTCAATATCCTCAAGGCCATCCTTATGGCAGGAACCTCACAAGTGTCTGACAGTATAAATAAAATAGTTCAAGCCTGAGAATAACAAGAGCTTCTGAGTTATTTTCTGTAGCAAAGCCAAAAATTCTCATTGATGTTGTCCAAGCCCACTATCCCAATCCAGAAATGTAAAAGCTGCTTTTTCCAAGATATATCAAAATGCTTGACGGTGCAGACAATCAGCAGCAAAAGGCAATAGTCAGTGCTCCAAATGGATGTATAAACATCGTCTCCTTCCTTCGGATTAACCCATGGCATCAAGAATTCAGAAAGTTTTGGTTAAAATGGAAAGATA
>PVIW01017629.1:0-13536 GCA_004026585.1 Noctilio leporinus
TAGTATGGAGTTTCCTTAAAAAACTAAAAATGGAACTGCCTTTTGATCCAGCAATTCCATACTAGGACTATACCCGAAGAACCCTGAAACACCAATTCAGAAGAACCTATGTACCCCTATGTTCATAGCAGTGCTATTTATAGTAGCCAAGTGCTGGAAACAGCCTAAGTGCCCATCAGTGGATGACTGGATCAAAAAACTTTAGTACATTTATACAATGGAATACTACACAGCAGAAAGAAAGAAGGAACTCCTAACCTTTGCAACAACATGGATGGAACTAGAAAGTATTATGCTTAGTGAAATAAGCCAAATCAATGAAAGACAAATACCATATGATCTTACACATTAAAGGACACAAGTGAACAAAACAAACAACAAGCAAAACAGAACCAGATACATGAACACAATGAATAGACTTTCAGTGGGCAGTGGGAAGGGGGAGGAGGGAGGAGCAGGGCAGAGGAGTAGGCAAAGAAGGGGAGCAGTTTAGTCAAGGAACTAGCATGGAAGAACTGTGGACATGGACAACAAGTAGAACTGACCTTGGAGGAGAGTGGGTGGGTGGGGAAGGGGAGAGAAAGGAGGGAAAATGGAATGGATGTAATATAACAATAAAATAAAATTAAAAAATTAAAAATAAGAGAAATAAAAGAAACACATTGGGTTTATGAGCAGCAATGCAAACCTGATTAATGCTGTAATGTTTATTAGAAAATACCTTTTAATAGCTGATACATTAATATATTTCAAGAGGGGAGGGGAACAATATCTCCAAAGAGGCAGAAAAGAGGGTTAATAAAATTCAACATATACTTATGCAAAAAAAAGTACACCATAAGTGTGCATACACAAAACCTAAAGTAAACATATTGCTTTCTAGTGAAATACAGAAAATATTACACCCTTTCAAATAGAGATCCTGGGCCCCACCCCAAACCTACTGAATCCGAAACTCCAGACTGGCTGCCAGTGAACCTGTCATTTGGGCCATGCCCTCAAGTGATTCTGATGAAACTAGCTGCTTCAAGTCAAAGTGCAAGTCAAAGCAGCACAAGGGCATCACCTAGGACCTAGCTGCAACTGAGAAGGGTTCTCCAACAATGGAAAACCCACTGAGTCTGAATCTACATTTCAACCTGATATCCAGGTGATTAGTAGGGTCATCAGGTTGGGAACATGTGTGTTCCTATCACAATCCTGAGCAGCACACCAGAATCACTCAAGCATTTTAAAATGCAGATAGACAGACTCATAGACAGCGGGATAACAGCCAAGGGTTGGGGGTTGGGTAGGGGATGGAGGGATTGAGCAAAAAGGAAAAAGGACTCATGGACAGGGACAACAGTGTGGTGATTGTTGGGGAGGGGGTCTAAAGGGACTAAATGATAAGGGGAAATACAATAAAAAACTAAAAATACATAAATAAATAAAATGCAGTTGTCTGATCTCCCCCAAGTCAAACAAAAAAAAAAAAAAATTCTGAAGACCAGGTGGGTCCTGGTCAGCAGGTTGTTAAAACTCTCTAAGTGATGCTAAAAAGCAGCCAACATGGGCATCACTGGGTTTTCCAGCCCAAGGAAACTTACATTGAGGGACTCCAGGGCCCAGCTCCAAATAGCCAAAGGAGTTCCTCAAGTTCATTGAAGATGCCCCGAAGAAAGATGCTTGCATTTCACATGTGTATCAATAACGACTTGTTTGATTTGCAGGCTGGTGCTCAATCCACTGAGCAACACCAGCCAGGGCAATAGTGACTTCCTAAACTAGTTTACCAAACTGAAACAGAGAAAAGATATCTCTGGTACTCAGTGGGGATGCTGTGAGGATTCAAATGAGATGTATTCATAGCACCAGGCAAAGGGCTTGACCTGGATTACACAGACCATTAAGTCAACGTTGTTCTGAGGCAGCTATACTGAGGCGGTGATGGCCTTGACAGCAAATCTGCTGACATCACCAGCAAATTAAAGTCAGAATGTACCTTTCCAGACGGGGCTGCCCAGCATTGGAGCCACTAGGCCAGGTAAATCCTGAACACATGAAATATGGCTAGTCCAAACTGAGAGGTGCAGTAAATATGAGGTACATACCGGATTTCAACAACTTAGTATAAAAAAAAGGGAAGACATCACTAATTATTATACTGATTACATGTTGAAATTTTTGTATGTACTGGGTTAAATCAAAATCTACTCTAAAAGTTGATGTCACCTAAGATTCTGTATTTCTCCCAATGTCCTGAGAGCAGAGGAGGAGCAGGGGTATCAGGATACTCTTTTATCAACAAGGAAAAACTGCTTGGTGGCATGAAGTGATGGGAATCTCTGGAGGAATGATCACATCAATTCAGAGGTGATAATAGCAAAGAATGGAAATGGTTAGCAGGATTATATTCAAGCCTCAACTTTCAAAAACCAGTTATGACTTGCAGCAATGGCTACAATGAGGTGAGGGCCAGCTCCAATTGCCCTCTATGTGTGAGGGCAACAGGGACTTGAACTTGCTCTCAGACCAGAACACTGATATGTGCAAGGAACACTTCTGAACAAGAAGTTCAAAGTAGAATCTTGCCTGGAGTTTCTTATTTCCTGTCTGCCACATAACAAGTGTCAAGGGCAACTCCCTTCTGGGGTCTCACTGAAACAAGTTCAAATCTTCCTCCTCAATGTGACTCACAAATAGTACTGATATATCATGGCAGGGGGTCACTGCTATTCACGGACATTTCTTATTTCAGTAAAACACCTCAGGCCACTTGCAGCCCTGTTGGAATGAATCCTAACAGTACAGTCCCAGTTCTTCTCAGTCCTCTCCTAGATCATCTTAGGTCCATAAAAAAACCTAAAGCTCTGACAAGGAAGGGCATTGCAAGCACCACCTCCTGATGATATGAATCCCCTTCAGGGAGCTCTGCCTCCAGAGCTTCACTAAGGGGAAAGCAGGACACCCTGATGTAGCAGGCTCTGGCAAACAGTGTTTCCTTCTCACAAAAATCTCAAGGATGTGATACCAACATATAACAATGACCAAAAACTGAAGAAAGGGCATCAGTGTGTTGTCAAGGTCTTCAGGCAAGGGAATCCAAGCTGGAGGAGTCAGAAACAAGTTACTCTTTTTACTTTCAATTATTACCCTTCAACTTCCCTTAGCCCTTCCCACTCCCAACACACCAACAAGCAAAGCAAAAAACAAACAAACAAAAACCTAACTGCAAACAGCTGGTGACAATTCCAGAAATTCCAGAAGCTGGGAAGAAAAGGGTGGGAAAACTTTGTGTGAGACCTCTCCCAGTACTGGACTCAAATAATTTTCTTATTCATTTGCTAATTGACCATGGAAAGAAAGGCTAAACAGGAGCTCTGTTGTTTCATCTTGCAGTCGGGGAATATAATCCCTAGACAGACAACAGAATTTGTTGAAATGAACACATCCAAGCAATTCTAAACTATTCTCCCTTGCCCAATTCAAGTTAAAGAATGTTTAGTAAATATTTACTGCATGAAGAGGGCCATGTTAGTTTTCATCTGCCCAGAAAAACATCTCCAACCTCAGCCATCTTTATTACAAGCATGGAAGCTGAAAAAATTTATACTGAAATACACAAGTGTTCCACATTAAGAAAAAAAGTTGAACACATTACTAAACTAATATAATAAGTATATGAAATTTCCAAGAGCTGCTTACAGAGTTATGTCAAAATATTGAGAAACAAATTCAAATAACAAAACAAAAGAGTACTAGGCACCTGTCCTGTGCAAACAAGGAAGGCAGTGAGGACCTGGACAACAATCGGGTCCCTCAATTTCTTCTTGTCCCAAACCCAGTAGGGACAGCATCCAATCTAGTATGGGTAGAGGAACTCAGCAGGGCCTCAAACTGTGCCAAGGAGCTAAGATAAAGTACTGATTTGAAAAAGGAAAGACTTCCATTCTGAGACACTGTAGAAAAAGGCAGGTGATGTTCCATTATGGAGAGATTGCCTTGCTATTGCCCTGTAATTGTTGATCATACAGTACTATCCTTTTAGAAATAAAGAATATAGAAGCTCAGAAGGTGTATCAATAGCTTCAGGTTCATTTGAGAGAGGCAATAAAACACTTGTATAACCAAATGTTGATAGGAAAGGGAGAATGAGGCAGAGGTCACACCTATAGCTATGGGGGACATGACCCAATAAAAGGAAGAACACTGCCCTTTACCACCAGTTCTCCAAATAGTGATGGCTTACATTGAGTGATGACTGCAATAACAATAATGACACAGTTTTCAAAGGGTGCTGTTACACATTTGACTCAGAAGAGCTCTGGGAGTTTGGTAGGGCATGTTTTCTTAGATCTACCTTACAAATGAAAAGAGCAGTGAGGTAAAATGAATGGTCCCATGTTATAGAGTTAAGAAAGTGCAGCACTGGGACTTGAACCTGGCTTGTGGAATCCAAACTCAAGAAGATTTCTACCACTACACACAGAGACATGGCTATTTCCCATTACTTGTTGCTTAGGTAGAAACGGGAAGAAAGTACTAGTACAGGATGCCAATTTTCTAAAGAAATGTTTGCTGCAGTCTTAAAAAGAAAAAGATGAGATTGTCCTGGTGATCCTATGGAAAACATTTAATGTGAAAAACCATCCTCCAATACAGGATGGCAACTGGATCTCACTTAACTAACTGCAAGTGGGTCTCCTGGTACCCTGCCACTTTCAAAGCAGAGGAATTTGAAGGATTCCCTTGCTCTATTCTTATTTGTGATAATAAACAAAATGTGGACTCTAGTTATTTGAGTCTAAACAGTAAAGGGAACATAACACTACAAGAACTATGAACACTGCCACAACATCACCTGAAACTAAAAGTTCAAATCAGTAACATACAGAAATGTCTAGAAAATCAGGCTTACTAGATTTCCAAAAGCTTATTAACATATGTCTGGAACTTTTGTTTTTCTTTCTTTCTTTTAAAAAAAAGATTTTATTCATTATTTTTAGAGAGAAGGGCAGGGAGGAAGGAAGAAAGGGAAAGAAGCATCAATGTATGGTTGCCTTTCACCTCCCTCCAGCTAAGGACCTGGCTGGAGGCCTGGCTTGCAACCTGATTATATGCCCTGACTGGGGAATTGAACCAGTGACATTTGGGTTTATAGGCCAAGGTCAATACACTGAGCCACACCAGCCAGGGTTTTTTCTTTAAAAGAAAATAATGGAGTTTCACGTAGTTCAACTTTTCTTTAGAGCCTACTATCTGCAAATGCTATCAAAAGCACTTAACATAGATTAACACAGATTATCTCTCAGTTCTGCCAACACCCCTGTGAGGAAGGTATTATTATTTATTTTTATTGTATTTTATTTTTAAAGATTTTATTTGAGAGAGGGGAAGGGAGGGAGGCAGAGAGGAAGCGAAACATCAACATATGGTTACCTTTCACCTGCCTCCAGATACAGACCTGACCGGAGAACTGGCTCACAACCTGGTTATGTTCCCTGGCTGGGAATTGAACTAGTGACCTTTGGGCTTGCAAGCTGGCACCTATCCACTGAGTTATTTTCATTTTAAATATAAGGAAACTGAGGCACAGAGGTAAGTAATCTATCTAAATTCACATATGTAGTATTAGAGCCAGGATTAAAATCCTGAGTCACAATTTATAGGCAAATGACAGCCCCTGTCTCATCTGCCAGAAAGAAATAATGAACTGAGAAACTAGAAAATTTTTAAAAGCAGAACTTCAAAGAGGTCAGAAATAGGCAAAAGGAATTACTAAAGAATAATGAAAACAACCTCTTATTTTTTTTATAAATGTTAAAAAAGCTAGAAATAACAAGAAACTATAGTCTGAAATCCTTTGGCCACCAGTTTAAAATGTCATCTACTAAGCCTTAAAGAGGCTCTGCTTTTCTCATTTTGGAGCATTCAATAAGAGCAAGAACCACATGTTCTCAGTGGTTTTTAAAGTAACTAGAATTTGTTAATGTTCCTTTCATTTTGGAACAAAGAATACTGGAGTATATTATATAACTTAAATCATTTTTCAGAACCTGTACAAACCAAAACATCTGCTTTGAAGCCACTGAATGTACAGAATATGAAAGTACTAAAAAGGTAATTAACAGGTCAACTTTTATGTTTTATAGTAAGCTATCATTAATGCCAGTTGTTGGCACTCTTGTTCTTAAGAAGGTGAGTGCTTCTTCACTCTAGAGCTACAGGCATACCTCATTTTGTGGTGTTTCACTTTATTGTGCCTCACAGATGTGTTTTTTCACAAATTGAAGGCAAGGCCCTCCACCAACAAAAAGATGAGGACTCATTTTACTGTGATATTCACTTTACTCTGGTAGTCTGAAATCGAACCTGCAATTTCTCAGAGGTATGCCTATAATTTCAAAATTAACTTATTTCTTTACAAACCACACAACATGGAGGCTGACAAGCATTTAAGATAGTAGGTTCCCAGTACAAACCAGTATGCAAAAGAGAAATCATTCATTATGTAAGGTAGCCTGAGGCCAGCAGACACCAGCATAAAATCAACAACCAACAATGACCCACTTACTCTTTGCATGTAAGGGGAAAGAAATGCAACTAAAAATGAGGCTGTGATGAACTTATCACTCCATGGAATCTCTTTGATTCAGACAGATTTACTTTTTGATTTTGTTTGCTGTAATGGAGCAGCAGTTGATAGTCTAAAACTAGTAACTCAAAGTACTACCCAAGTCATTGTCATTTGTGCCAGCCTGTTTTATTGACATCATAGAGTTCTAGAGCTCTATTTCTCTTCATACTGCTCATCTCCACTAGAAAATATAGCATTTTTTATTGTATTTTTCCCCACACATTAGCTCTGTAAGGCAGAGACCTACACACTGGGAAGGCCTATCTGCCATCTTCCCAGTGTGTGGAACACTGTGAGCAGACCATGGGTCTCAGCTTGAATTAAATAATTGACAACTTGATCAATATGTTAGAACTGTAAGGTAAGGAGATCAATCATTTAATAACCACATTAGAATCTAAACGCCCCAGTCAATGTTCTCCACTTTCCTCAGGAGGCTGTTATACCCTGGTGGTACCAATGGTTTGAATCTATTCTATGGTGTGGAATCTCTCAAGGGTAGATTTTTGTGTGTGTGTGAAACAGCCAAAACGCATTCAGAGTCAAATCTGATGAATATATGATCATGCCCAAAATATGTGTTGGATGAAAACAAAATGTGTCAAAACTTAACAAGCTTGATTGCCTTTATCTGGTAGGTACACTGGTTTTGAAGGAAATTCAAACGGTTTGAATTACAGAAAAATCGTTGGCTCTGTCTCAAGACTCTAAGGTGGATACTTTACAAAGAACAAAAACTAAGCTGTGATTTAAAAATAAAAGTACTCAGGCTTGACAGCCACCAATATAACCCCCACCACCACCTGACTTATATTAGCTTTGCTATTAAGTTGCCTGGAAGCCTGTTACATTAGTTACCTTCTGAGCCTCAGTTTCCCCATCAAGGAAATAAATGAACTATATGAACTTCAAGGTCCCAGTCAATTCTAATATGCCATGATTCCATTCTTGTGAAAGTTTAGTATGTCTATTTCAAAACCGGTTACAATGCACTTCGTACCATACTTTGTATGTGTATAAAATGTTTAAAGTATAATTTTGCAGCAGATTCATTTCATACTTGCTTAGGCAAAAACTAACATTAGTTTTCACTTCCTGAGCGCAGCAAAAGACAGCTAAGGGAGGCAACCCGGCAAAGGATGCCTGCTCGTGCCTGTGCATACTTCCAACTGCATATCAGGGAACTAACCTTTCCCTTTGAGATCTTCCTTCAACTGTTGCAAAAACAAACAAACCTCTTGTTTTGACACAGATCCAGTCTTCACAACTAATGACCCGCTGCGGCCGCACAGCAGAACCCAAGGGTGATGAGGCAAGCACCCACCCAACGCAGAGCCAGGACGAGGACCAGCCGAGGCGTGCACCAGGGAGGCACGCCCGGCCCACTCGCCGCCCAGGACCGGGAAGTAAAGTCCAGACAGCAGCCACAACACCCCCAACCCCCATCTCCAGCCCGCCAGCTCAATTCCCAACCCGACCTTCGCCCGCTGCAGGCCTGGGACCTTGAATGAAGAACCTGGAAGCCTGAGGCACCTGTCTACTGCTCTCTGGACTCAGCCCTGGCAGGCGGGGGCAGCCAAGGCATTTGGGCGTATGCAGCTACCCCCCAGGTGCTGCGAGGCCCACTGGACCCGCCGTCCTGGGAAGTCCCAACTCCCTCCTCGCGGCCTCATTTATCGCACACCATGAGTTCCCCCAACGCCCGGCTTAGAGACAGGTCACAGATACCGCTCACCCACCTTGGGACTCAACTGCCACCGCTGTTACCAGGCTGCTAGGCTCTCCGGCCCCGCTCCGCCCCCTCCAAAACCCTCCCCCGACTGCCTTCCCACCCTTGGCCACCTCCCTCTGCCCTCTTCCGTGGGCCCGTTGGCCGAGGTGCATCATGTGACAAAGGCCGAAGATGGGGGGAGAGTTCCAGGGAGCCTGGGGAGCCACCCCCAGGGGCGGGGCTCTTTACCCAGGCGGCTGCTGGGAAACCCTCTTTGAAGGGTCGGGCGCGAGGCGCCCACTGGGAGTTGTAGTTTTAAATGTGATGCTAGGAAGAGGCAGGGCCAAGATGCTGGGGGCCACCTTTGGAGCAAGAAGGCCGCTGGGAAGCGTAGTCCCATAACTCTTCGATGTCTCAAAAAAAGAGAAACCCAGAGGGAAAACTTTCTTAGATAAAACTTGATAGGATGTCTCTAAATTTAGCTATTATTTTTGGTATATAAGGTTGGCTACGTGAAGTTGAGATACTATAATGGAAAAAGAAGTTTCACGGTTTTTGGTGCAGATTATGCAATTCACAAACCCAGCTCACAGCTGAGACCGTCTTCATGCAATGACAGCACTTTTGGAAGAACTCTCTTGAGACTTAAGTGAAAGGGAATATTTCAGGATAAAGTTCCTTTTACTTTTTGAGGTTTGGAACAAGCAAACATCAATACAGTGAAAACAAAAAAGAAAAGAAAAAGAGAAAGAAGATAACTTCCAGATAAAAATTTACTATGTAATAATTTAAAAACATACTCAGACACATAAAAGAATATGAGGAATATATATATAATGTTCTTTGTGATGCATGCCAATTATGCATAGGCAGTTCAGGTAAGTGATGGTCAATAAGGTTATTTTTTAAGATTTTATTTATTATTTTCAGAGACAGGGGAAGGGAGAGAGGCAGAGAGGGAAGAAATATCAATGTATGGTTGCCTTTCACCTGCCTCCAGCTATGGACCTGGTTGGAGACCTGGCTTGCAACCTGGTTATGTGCCCTGGCTGGGGAATTGAACCAGCGACCCTTGGGTTTGCAGGCCAATGCCGTAGCCACTGTGCCACCAGCCAGGGCCTCTCAATAAGATAATTTTTACATGACCTTTTTCCTTATAACATTTAGTACTCCATCAAGCATCTAAAAGCAGGTCTTTGCTTACCAGTATATATGTGAGTATATGTATAATCCCACATCATTATATATATAAATACATACCTTGTTGAAGAGTCCAGACTTCTTTAATCAGTAACAAGCCCTTCAGATTCCAATTCCACCTATTGTTCAATGACTTCTGCCAATATACTTTCTCTCTCCCCTCACCCCAGGTTCTGAAGGTCTAGGTACAGGGAGCTTCTTACTATTCTCTGGCTGCACCAAGTTCTTTCCTCCCTCCAGCTCTTTACACTTATTTCTTTTTCTTGAATTGGTCAAGTTCCTAGAAAGGGAATGGAATAGTACTTACTCCTGCACTAGGTAGAATTAACTCTTCCCAGAGCCCTTCTTGTAGCACCGATGTCATCATTTGCTTAATTGTTTGCCCTGCCAACTCCTTGCCAGACAGTGAACTTCTTTAATCACACTCATTTTTCTACTGTATTTGAAAGAGTGTTCAGTAAATGCTTTTTTTTCTTTCTTTTTTCTTTTTTTACACTATTTTTTTAACTTTATTGTTGTTGTATTACATCCATCCCCTTTTTGCTCCCCTCTGTCCCCCTCCCCACCCACCCATTCCCCCCAAAGTCAATCCCACCTGTTGTCCATGTCCATGGTTCCTTTATACTAGGTTCTTGTCTAAGCTGCTCCCCTTCTTTGCCTCTGCCTCCCCGCTCCCCCTGACTACTGCAGGCCTATTCCTTGTATTTATACACTTGGTTGTTTTGCTTGTTGTTAGTTTTGCTCATTATTGTCCCGTGATGGGTGAGATCATATGATACCTGTCCTTCACTGACTGGCTTATTTCACTAAGCATAATACTCTCCAGTTCCATCCATGTTGTTGCAAAGGGTACAAGTTCCTTCTTTCTTTCTGCTATATAGAATTCCATTGTGTAAATGTACCAAAGTGTTTTGATCCAATCATCCACTGATGGGCACTTAGGCTGTTTTCAGCACTTGGCTATTGTAAATAGTGCCGCTATGAACATAGGTGCGCATAGGTTCTTATGAATGGGTGTTTCAGGATTCTTTGGGTATAGTGCAAGTAGTGGAATTGCTGGATCAAAAGGCAGTTCCATTTTTTAGTTTTTTAAGGAAACCCCATACTGTTTTCCACAATGGCTGCACCACCCTACATTCCCACCAACAGTGTATGAGGGTTCCCTTTACCCGGCATCCTCGTCAACACTTGTCGTTTGTTGATTTGCTGATGATTGCCATTCTGACAGGTGTGAGGTGGTATCTTAATGCAGTTTTAATTTGCATCTCTCTGATGACTAGCGATGTTGAGCATTGTTTCATATGCCTCTGGGCCCTTTGTATATCTTCCTCAGTGAGTTGTCTGTTCAGGTCCTTTGCCCATTTTTTAATTGGGCTGTCTATCGCCCTGGTGTTGAGTCGCATTAGTTCTTTATATATTTTGGAGATCAGACCCTTTTCTGAGGTATCATTGGCAATTATGTATTCCCATACAGTTGGTTCCCTTTGAAATTTGCTGATATTTTCTTTAGCTGAACAGAAATTTTTCAATTTGATATAGTCCCATATGTTGATTCGTTCTTTGATTTCCTTTGCCCTTGGTGAAGTATCAGTAAACATATATTTGCTTAGGATATCCAAAAGTTTACTGCCTATATTTTTCTCCAGGACCTTTATGGTGGCACTGCTTATGTTTAAATCCTTTATCCATCTTGAGTTTATTTTGGTGTATGGTGTAAGTTGGTGGTCTAGTTTTATCTTTTTGCATGTTGCTGTCCAGTTCTCCCAACACCATTTGTTGAACAGACTGTTTTGACTCCATTGGATGTTCCTTCCCCCTTTGTCAAATATGAGTTGACCATAGAGTCCTGGGTTAATTTCTGGGCTCTCTATTCTGTTCCATTGATCTATATGTCTATTCTTATGCCAGAACCATGCTGTTTTGATGACAGTAGCCTTGTAGTATTGTTTGAAGTCCGGTATTGTGATTCCTCCTACCTTGTTCTTCCTTCTCAAGATTGTGATGGCAATTTGTGGGTGTTTTTGGCTCCATATAAATGTTTGAAGTATTTTTTCTATTTCTGTGAAGTCTGTCATTGGTATTTTAATTGGGATTGCATTGTACCAGTAGATTGCTTTGGGTAGTATGGACATTTTAATGATGTTAATTCTTCCCATCCATGAACATGGTATATGTTTCCATTTATTTGTGTCTTCCTTGATTTCTTTCTTCATTGTTCTGTAGTTTTCTGAGTACAGGTCTTTGACCTCCTTAGTTAAGTTGATTCCTAGGTACTTTATTTTTCTTGTTGCTATGGTAAATGGGATTTGTTTTCTCGCTTCTATTTCTGTTGTTTCATTATTGGTATACAAAAATTCTTTTGATTTCTGGATATTGACTTTGTACCCAGCTATTTTGCTAAATTTGCTTATTAGGTTGAGTAAGTTTTTGGTGGAGCCAATCGGGTTTTGTATGTACACTATCATATCATCTGCAAATAATGACAGTTTGACTTCCTCCTTTCCAATTTGGATACCTTTGATTCCTTTTTCTTCTCTGATGGCTATAGCTAGAACTTCTAAGACAATGTTGAATACAAGTGGAGAAAGTGGACAGCCTTGTCTCGTTCCTGATCTAAGGGAGAAAGCTTTCAGTTTTTGTCCATTAAGTATGATGTTGGCTTCAGGTTTCTCATAGATGGCCTTTATGATGTTGAGGTATGCTCCCTCTATTCCCATTTTGCTGAGGGTTTTTATCATAAATGGTTGCTGCACTTTATGAAATGCTTTTTCAGCATCTATTGATATGACCATATGGTTTTTATCTTTCAATTTGTTGATGTGGTGCATTACATTTATTGATTTACGAATGTTGTACCATCCTTGCATCCCTGGGATGAAGCCCACTTGCTCATGGTGTATTATCTTTGTAATATACTGCTGAATCCGATTGGCCAATATTTGTTGAGAATTTTAGCATCTATGTTCATCAGAGATATTGGCCTGTAGCTTTCTTTCTTAGTTGGATCTTTCCATGGTTTTGGGATTAGAATAATATGGGCCTCATGAAAGAGTTTGGGAGTCTTCCTTCTTCTGAATTTTTTGGTATAGTTTGAGGAGGATAGGAGTTAGTTCTTCTTTAAATGTTTGATAAAATTCACCTGTGTAGCCATCTGGTCCAGGGCTTTTGTGCTTTGGGAGATTTTGGATTACTTCTTTAATTTCAGTAGTTGTTATTGGCCTATTCAGGCTTTCTGCTTCTTCTGGGTTCAGTTTTGGTAGATTGTACCTTTCCAGAAATGTGTCCATTTCATCCAGGTTGTCATATTTTTTGTCATATATTTGTTTGTAGTAATTTCTTACAATCTTTTGTATTTCTGAGGTATCAGTTGTGATTTCCCTTCGTTCAGTTCTAATTTTGTTTATTTGGGTCCTCTCTCTCTTTTTCTTGATGAGTCTGGATAAGGGCTTGTCAATTTTGTTTATTTTTACAAAGAACCAGCTCCTGGTCCTGTCGATTCTTGGAATTGTTGTTTGAATCTCTGAGTTATTTAGTTCTGCTATGATCTTGATGATTTCCTTCCTTCTTCTTGCTCTGGGCTTTGTTTGTTGTTGCTCCTCCAGTTCTTGCAGCTTTGTGGTTAGGTCGTTTTTATAAACTTCTTGTAACCTTTTTTGGAAGGCCTGTATTGCTATAAATTTCCCCCTGAGAACTGCCTTTGCTGTATCCCATAGGTTTTGGGCTGTTGTGTGTTCATTGTCATTTATTTCCAGGAACTTTTTGATTTCATCTTTAATCTCATTGTTGACCCCTTCATTGCTTATAAGGATGTTATTCAGTCTCCATGAGTTAGAGAATTTTTGGGTTTTTCCCTTGAGATTGGTTTCTAGTTTCAAGCCATTGTGATCTGAGAAGATACTTTGTATGATTTCAATTTTCCTGTATTTGTGGAGGCTTGTCTTGTGACATACCATGTGGTCTATCTTGGAGAATGATCCATGTGCATTTGAAAAGAATGTGTATTTTG
>PVIW01017630.1:0-13535 GCA_004026585.1 Noctilio leporinus
GGGGGACAGAGGGGAGCAAAAAGGGGATGGATGTAATACAACAACAATAAAATTAAATAAATAAATAAATAAATAAATAAAAATAAGCCAACTAAAGACATGTCACATTCTGGCTATTTCCCTACTTCTCTTTGCCCTTTCATAGACAACTTTCTTCATTCCTATACTTTTGTTTTCAGTCCCTTCCTTTCCTCTGGGAAACTTCTTAACATAGCTAAAGAACCTCCACAATATGACACCTGCTTATCTCTTCCCCTCTCCCAACTTCCGTCAACACAAGCTTCCAAACCTTTCTGTCTCAACTGCTTTTAGTTTCACAAACTTGCCATACATTTTCTTACCATCCCAAATTTTAACATTCTGTTCCTTCTTCCTGGAATACTTTCCTTCACTCCTTTTTCTTCCTCTTTTACTCATAATTTTAGATAAAGTGTGGGTTGAACACCTTTACTTAATTGTTCTATTACATTTAGCTATATTTCTATCTTTGTATCTTAACACTGGAAGAAAGTGTCAGATTTTAGATTGACTTACATTCTATCTATGAATTAATTCAAGGAGGTGCTTGGTTTCTAAAAAATAATTTTGAATTTCATTTTGAAGTAAACAGGAGCAAAACTGAAGGGAAAAAAACCATCAAACAGTGAACAAATGTAAACCTTCAAGAAAGTGACAGTAACCAGAATAGTGTGGTGCTACCTCAGAAAAATGCAAGTTATTGCAAAACAATGACTACTACTTCAATATGGTGCACCTCACCAAACTATGAGAAAAAATCTCCTGAAAGTAAGGGGACAGAGAATTATTTACTTGATATATATTAAGAAGATAAATGTAAAATATCCACATATTAAACCAAGTACCAGATCAATTTAACAAGTGAAATATCAAAACTGAACAGGTAAAATTATCAGGAATCAAACTCATTTTTTCCATTTTTTAAAATTTAATTGTATTGTTGTTGTATTACATTCAGCCTATTTCCCCCCTTCTCTTCCTTTCCCCATGCACCCATTCCCCCCAAAACTCAATCACATTTGTTGTCCACATCCATGGGCCATCCATGCTAGTTCCTTGACTAAACTGCTCCCCTTCTTTGCCTCCCCTCTCCCCACTCTCTACCCTTCTGTACACTGAAGGTCTGTTCCTTGTATTCATGTTTCTGGTTCTATTTTGCTTTGTTCATTTTGTTCATTAGTGTCCTGTAATGGGTGAGATCATATGGTATTTGTCTTTCACTGACAGGCTTATTTCACTAAGCATAACACTCCCCAGTTCCATCCATGTTGTTGCAAAGGGTAGGAGTTCCTTCTTTCTTTCTGCTGTGTAGTATTCCATTGTGTAAATGTACCAAAGTTTTTTGATCCATTCATTCACTGATGGGCATTTAGGTTGTTTCCAGCACTTGGCTATTGTAAATAGCACTGCTATGAACATAGGGATACATAGGATTCTTCAGGTATAATCCTAATAGTGGAATTGCTGGATCAAAAGGCAGTTCTATTTTTAGTTTTTTAAGGAAATTGCACACTGTTTTCCATAGTGGTTGCACCAGTCTGCATTTCCACCAACAGTGCACCAGGGGTCCCTTTTCCCCACATCCTTGCCAACACTTGTTTGTTGATTTGTTGATGATTGCCATTCTGACAGGTGTGAGGTGGCATCTTATTGTGGTTTTAATTTGCATCTCTCTGATAGCTAGTGAAATTGGAACATTCTTTCATATGCCTATGGGCCCTTTGTATATCTTCCTCAGAGAAGTATCTGTTCAGGTCCTTTGCCCATTTTTTAATTGGGCTGTCTGTCTCCCTGGTGTTGAGTCCCATAAGTTCTTTATATATTTTGGACATCAAACCCTTTTCTGAGGTATCATTGGCAAATATGTTTTCCCATACAGCTGGTTCCCTTTTAAATTTGCTAGTGTTTTCTTTAGCTGAACAGAAACTTTTCAGTTTGATATAGTCCCATTCGTTTACTTGTTCCTTTATTTCCTTTGCCCTTGGAGAAGTATAAGTGAAAATATTTCTGTGTAGGATATCTGAAATTTTATTTCCTATGTTTTCCTCTAGGAATTCATTGTTTATCAAGTCTTTAGAGAAAAGATTTTTATTTTTCAGGCAAAAGAAGTCATCACAATGGAAAGGTTGGCAACATTACAAACTAAAATTAAAGATATAACATTTGATTGAGAAAATATATTTATATCTAATATGGTTCCCAATACTTTATAAGGAATGTGTTCAAATATATGTAAAAATCAAATGTTAAGATTTCAAGAGATATATGAACAAAAAATTGGCAAAAGTGAATCAATATTCAAGTATTAAACTTCTGAAAATACTAATTCTCACTTATAAAATACCAAATTAAAGAAAAAATGCAAACAAAATATTTGACTAAAAATGTTAATGAAAACATGTAAAATTGGCAAGTTATTGCTACATTTATTTTCCAGTTGCTGTTACTGTGTAACAAATTTTCCCTAATTTCAGGGCCTGTGAATTTGGAAAGAGCTCACAAGAGGCAGCCAGTCTCTACTCCACTATAACTGGAAGAGAAGACACAGAGGGTTGGGGGTGACTGGAAGGGCTGCAGAAAAAAATGATCTAAGCTCACACATGTCTGGTCCCTGAACAGGGAAACTTAAAATCTAAGACTTTCATCTAGAGTGTCTACTTCAGTGGCCTCTGCATGTGGTTTGGTATATGTACTACAAGATGGTGGTCTTAAGATACCCTGATATCTGACATGACAGCTAATGGTGCCAACTCTGAGTATTCTGGGAAACAACATGCCTTTCCTCACCTATTTCAGGAATCTTGCAGGGTGACTTCTGCATGTTATTCTATAGGCTGCAAGCAAGTCATAAGCCTATCTAGATTTAAGGAGTAGGGGTTAAGGGACCACCTCATGAGAGGGATGACAAGGTCACATTGGAAAAGTCATGTGGGATAAAGATACCCTATTTTCCTTTTTTGGAAGTGCAATCCACCACACTCACACACTGAAACATGACTAGTGACATTGTAAATTGTTATAATCATTCTAGAAATCAACACAGCCTCTCTTATTTCAACTCAGTAATCTGACTTCAGTAACTCCATAGTAAGGAAAGAATTCAAGAAAAACAAAAAGTTACCATCCTCAAATGCTGATAATATATGTTATAAGAAAAATTATAGACACTATTCAAATAACTAAAATAGGTGAATGGTTTGACAATTTTGGTATACTGTCACACAAGAAAAAAGAGTCACAAAGACTATTAAAATATGGAAATTATATGACATGACAATGAGTGGTATAAAAAATTAAATACAATACAGAATAGAATCACCAGAAGAAACCAACTTTAAATATAGTGGTCCATGCACTACTTTCTCTTTTTGATGACTTAGGATGGTGACTTCTCCAAATATCTCCAGTCAGACTGCTCACATGTTTCTATGCTTTCATGAAAGACTGAGATACGAGAGGTGCTTTTATTTCTTTCTTTAAGTAATGGTGCTGCACAAGAAGAGACCACTAAAGTAGCAGAAAATAAATGAAGAGACATCCCTTTTAGCCATATAGTTTGCATTCAGTAATATTTCTAGGTTCATCCTTAACAAGGACACTTGAATTAATGAATTACTACAAGTGAGACTACAGTAATTCATAAACATGCCACCCTCTGTCAGGTCAGCCCAATCCTAGGCTGTGCCTGGAGTTCCTTTCCACACAAAATACCATCCATTGGGAAAAGCAGGTGATCATCTAGGCATCCTTGAGTAAGAAGAGCCTGAGCGAGAGCCAGCTCAGGAGCCAAAAAAGCTCCTGAGCAAAGAGCCTGCCCTCTTTTAATTTCCATTGGCTCTGGAGGCATCAGCTTCTCAGCCAATCCCATCCTAGACTGTTTTACATTGCCTCAGCAACCTCCTCCTATGGCCCCTCCTATTTCTCTCCAGCAATGTTCATCAGATCTCTCTATATCAATAATACTGAGATTAAACACTATTAGGAATAGGACAATCAAAAAAAAACTAATAAGTCATACCAGAAAGATCCTAAAATGACACATTAAATATACAAACATTTTGACCTGACCAGGTGGCTCAGTTGATTGGAGCATCATCCCATTCACTAAAAGATTGCTGGTTTGAGTCCCAGTCAGGGCTATACCTAGATTGCAGGTGGGTTCAATCACCAGTTAGGTCACATATGGGAGACAACTGATCAATGTTTCTCTTTCACAATGATGTTTCTCTCTCTGTCTGTCTCTCTCTGTCTGTCTCTGTCTCCCTCTCTCTTTCCACCTATTCCTCCCCCCAAAATTATCAATTAAAAATATGCTCTTGTGTGTGTGTGTGTGTGTGTATACACAAAAGCCTTAAAAAATGCAAGGAAGAAATGTACATATGTGCTGACAAGGAAACCAGGTCTATGAAAAGATTAGCCAATGTAGTGTATAGACTGATATTTAAACATTAAGGTGTAGTCACAATGTTTGCCTTATATTCCCCCTTCTTAACTTTATTATAGATGAGCCTAAGTAGATAGGTATAATCCTTAAAAGTTGGCATTCTATAAGGGATGCAGTTTGAGTGTCTGCACCCATTCAGAGCTTTAGAATTTGATCCTAATTTCCACCTAAGAGTTGTGGATTTACCTTAGCTGTTTAAATTAGAATTATCTTGTGAAATACTGCTCAATGAGATAATCCTGTATTCTTCCTTTTTTGTTTTATTATGGTAAGAACTTTTAAGATTTTACTCATTATTTTCAGAGAAGAACAAGGAGGGAGGAAGAAAAGGAGAGAAGCATCAATGTATGGTTGCCTTTCACCTGCCTCCAGCTAAGGACCTGGCTGGTGACCTGGCTTGCAACCTGGTTACGTGCCCTGGCTGAGAATCAAACCAGCAATCTTTGGGTTTGTGAGCCAGTGCCAGTTCACTGAACCACATTAGCCAGGGTACAATAAAAACTCTTAACATGAGATCTTACCCTGATAACAAAAAGTTCATGTACAACACATTACTGTTGTCTATAGGTACAACGTTGTACAACAGATCTCTAGAACCTATTCATCTTGCTCAACAGAAACTTTATATTTGTTAATCAGCAATATCCCATTTCCTTCCATCTCCAAGCCCTGGCAACCAACATTTCATTCTTCAATTTTATGGATTTTACTATTTAAAACACCTAGTATATTGTAAGCAAAATTATCTTGTCTTTCTGTGATTAATGTATTTCACTTAGCATTATGTCCTCCAAGTTCATCTATGTTGTCATATTGCAGAATATCCTCCTTTTTAAGGCTGAATAATATTCCACTATGTGTGTGCACCATATTTTATTTATCCATTCACCTGCCAGACATTTCAGTTGTTTCCACATATTAGCTGTTTTGAACAACATGTGCTGCAATGAACAGAAAATTGCTAAGACCTCTTTGAGATCCTGATTTCAATTTTGGATAAATTCCCAGAAGTGGGGTTGTTGGTTCATATGGCAGTTTCATTTTTAATTTTTTGAGAAACTTTCCCATGCAATTTTTCAAGTGGCTATACCACCGTACATTCCCACCAATTGCACAAGGATTCTCAGTTCTCCACATGCTTATCAACACTTGTCTTTTGGTTTTTCAATGATAATTATCTTGACAGATGTGAGGTGGTATCTCATTTTAGTTTTGATTTGCATGTCCTAATTATTAATGACATTGAGGATTTTTCATATACATATTGACAATTTGTACATATTTTCTGGAGAAATGTCCAGTCAAATCCTTAGACCTATTTTTGAGTTATAAATTTTCATTTTGTGCTTTGTTTTGTTGTTTAGTTATAGAAGTTCCTTATATATTTGAATATAAGCCCCTTGTCAAATATATGGTTTACTAACATTTTTCCCATTCCATAGGTTGCCTCTTTACTCTGTTGTTTCTTCCATTGTACAGAGGTTATTTTTATTTTGATGTAGTCCCACTTGTTTATTTTTGTTTTTGTAGCCTGCACTTTTGCTGTCATTTCCATGAAATCACTGCCAAGAGCTTTGCCCCTGATTTCTTCTTAGAGTTTTATAGTTTCAGTCTTGTGTACCTGCACTTTCCTTTTAGTAGTGACTCTTTCCCAATCAACTACAAGACCAAAGTCCCCAATATCCAAACAGGGACTGTCATAAAGAAACATTAAAGAACAGAAAAAAAGATGTCAAATCTAGACTTCTACACTTTCCGAAATCTGATAGAAAATTCGTGATGAATGCTTTATACCCAGTTTGTGAAAGCAATTATTTTCTGTTTAACCAAACTAAATAAAAATTCCACAAAAATTCCAGAAGTTTGAGAGGTCAGGGAAATGAGAAGTAAGTAAAAACTGTAGGTAGGGATAGGGGAGGCTTAGAAGGAAAAACAATACACAAACATACTGCTGTGGAAATCATGCAGGGGATCCTGCCCTGTATCCACAACTTGAGGTGAGCTCCAATGCATGAGAGCATTATGGTATCCCCAGAAGGGTTTTGGGATGTGGGAATAGAGAATATTTAAGCTTGGTTTCTTATCCAGTTGCCCTGGAGGTGGCAAGTGCTACAGAAAGTGTCCATGACACCCTGGCCCTGGACTAGTGCAGGGAAGCTGAGTGAGGGAAGCTGACAGAGGGGCCACTTCACAGGACCCTTGAATCAGCCAAACATTTCCCTAAATGAACCAAAGTAGGGTGGATATAGCTCTGAATGCAAGTGACCTGGTAGACTATGAAGATACCACAGAAGTAGCATTAATTTAGGTGCTGTATTACTTTCCTAAGGCTGCCAAAACAAAGTTTTACAACTCTAGTCTCTTAAAACAATAGAAATTTATTATTTTAAAGTTCTGGAGGATTGAAGTCCAAAATAAAAATGTCCCAGGGCTACCCTCTCTCAAAGTCTCTAGGGGAGAATCTGTTTTATGCCTTTCTTTCCACTTCTGCTGTCATTGGTAACCCTTGACATTCCTTGCCTTATAGTTGCATAACTCCAATCTTTTCCTCCATTGGCATAAGGCTTTCTCTCCTCCTGTCTTCACCTGGTGTGCTTATAAGAAGACAGCAATTATATTGGATTAAGTGTTCACTCTACTTCAATACAACCTCATCTTAACTAATTGCATCTGCCATGACCCTACTTCTGAATAAAGTCACATTCTGAGGTACTGGGGCTAGAAATGCAGCATATCTTTTTCAAACACACAATTCAACACATAACAGCCTTGGCTGGTGGCACAGTGGATAAGGTGCCGGCCTGTGAATCCAGGGGTCACTGGTTCTATTCCTCAGCCAGGGCACATAACCAGGTTGCGGGCCAGGTCTCCAGCCAGGTCCATGGCTGGAGGCAGATGAAAGGCAACCACACATTGATGTTTCTCTCCCTCTCTGCCTCTCTCCCTTCCTTTCTCTGGAAATAATAAATAAAATCTTTAAAAAACAAAAAACAACACATAACAAATGTTCCAGAAGAATTGGCCATGAAGAGGTTTGGCCATGTCCAAGTGTATTGTGAACCACTTAGAAGAAAAATATTCCTGAAACAGATCTATTTCTCAACTCCCATGCTCCACAACTCCTAAAACTTTGAACTCTTAGGAAAAAGAAAAAAAAAAAAAATTGGACAATTCTAAATTAAATAAATTTTAAACTTAGATGTCTTGGTTTATTTTGAACTAAGATTCTTATTGTTGCAATCAAGGAAGATGAGAGTTCCAAAAATAAAACTAAGTAGAGGAATTGAAAAATGTTATACTTCTGACACACCCAAATTTATGAAAACAAGTATCATAACAGTTATAAACCTATTCTATAAAAATCCTTAGTTGGGGGAGGGGTGTTAGCCTTCTTAATTGAGAAATTTATACAAACTGCAAAGAGATTAATTAAGGGTAGCTAATATAATGAAAACTACATACAAATTACTTAAACTACAAATAAAAGAGTGGGTCTTACATTATTTTCTAATCTCACTTCATTAAAGAACTCAATGCCTAGTGAGAGTAAAAAATATTTCCCCTCTGCTTCTTTGCTTTAATGTAATTGTTCAGTTTCTGCCTCATCAGCTTTCTCAGTATCCCCCATGATTCATTTTAAATAAAATACATCATCAAGTATCAGCTTTGAAATGGTATAGTTTTGTTTTTTGTTTTTTTTTTTCTTAAAGAGAAGTATTGTTCTTATCAAACTAAATACAAATATGTGTCTTCCAACATCCTCAGGAAAATGCTCATTACAAGCTGCTCTACACCCCAGCAATGGCATATCTCTGCTCACACACACTTACCTATCTTCCTGCTGCTCTTCCCACAGTACAAAAGTTAGAACATGACTTTGTATAGTGGCCTTCACTTGATGCCAGTTCTGACAATTACCAGATGGGTGACTTTGGAGCATATTATTTAACCTTCCTCTGTCTCAGTGTCTTGATCTACAAAATTGTGCCTACCTTATAAGGTTGTTTGATACACTAATCAAATACTTAAAGTTGTAGTCAATTTAAATAGTAAGCACTCAGTGGTTATTAATATTAAACATATAGAGTCCTTTCAAATCAATAAGAACAAGACATCAAAATATGTCAAAAATAGTAGGCAAATCATAAAAGAACACAAATGATCAAAATCAATAAAAATATACCACCACAGTAGCAAAGAGGAAAATGCAAAATAAAACAAGATACCAATTATTTTGCCTAATTATGACAACATAAAAGTTTGATAACATTTAATGTTAATAAAAATCTTTAAAAACTGGCACTTTCATTTACTTTTGGTGAATTTTGGTACATTTATTTCAGAAATAAAACAATATTAGTATTTCTAATATGCATACCTCTTATTTTAATTTCTCAGAATCTAACTAATAAGACAAGAAGAAATAAGAAAAAGAGAAAAAGTCAGCAATATTTGATACTTTCAAAGGCCTTCCCCAAAATATATCTAAACAGTTTATAATTAAAAAGTCTTGGTACAGAGAACCAAGATAGCAGAGGAGAAGTGGAGCTACACCAATCTCCTCCCAACACCAAACTGGAATTACAACTTAATTGGGGAGAAATCATCCAGAATAACTGACGGAACACCAGTTGGAGAGAAGCCCTATTACCAGGGACAATCACAATGTGACCGAGGTGCCTAAAACTGACCACTGATCACAGACTGATTGGATTAACAACTAAAGGAGACAGACAAAGACAGTGGATCTCTGGCAGTCTCCAACTGGCTGACTAGGCCCAGACAGGGACATGAACTAATGTCACCAAGCACAGATCCAGGAAGTATTAAAAAGTGCACCTCTACACCACAGAAGGTCACACCACTAAGATAGTAAGTCAAAGCAGACCAATCCAAGAAGCAGAAAGAAACAAGAGTCACCTAAAATGGGGAGACAAAGAAGTAAACACTCAGCAAGTGGAAAGGAGGAATTCTCAGGAAGAGTGCAAAATGAAATAGAGGCAAGCACCCTGTCAGACATGGAATTCAAAATAATGATAATAGAGAAGGTCAATGAGCTCAGCCAGTTCAAAGAAAACTACGAACTCCAGAGGAACAACAAAGAACTCTAGAGAAACTACAAGGAACTTACTGAGAACTACACAAGCATTAAAAAAGGCATAGAAACCATCAATAAGAGCCAGGAGGAATTGAAGAACACAGTAGAAAGAATCAAAAGCAAGCTAGAGAAAGCAGAGTAGCAGATCATTGAGCTGGAGGTCAATGTAGAAAAAAAATTCACAGGCAGTGCAACAAAATGAAAAAAGACTAAAAAAGAATGAAGAGGTTTTAAGAGAACTATAGGACTACATGAAACTTAATAACATCCGTATCATAGGGATACCAGAAGGAGAAGGGGAGAAGCAAGGATAGAAAACCTCTTTGAAAAGACAGAAAACTTCCCTAACCTGAGGGGAGAAAATGTCATGCAAACTCAGGAAGCAGAGGGTCCCAAAGAAGATGAACCCAAACAGGCCCACTCCAAGACACATCATGAAAATGGCAAATTTCAAAGACAAGGAGAGAATCTTAAAAGCAGCAAGAGAGAAACAGCTAATAACATACAAGGGAGATCCCATAAGGTTATCAGCTGATTTCTCAACAGAAACACAACAAGCCAGAAAGGAATGGCAAAAAAATATTTCAAACAATGAAAAACAAAGGCCTGCAACCAAGAATTCTCTACCCAGCAAGGCTCTCATTCAAAATGGAAGGTGAAATAAAGAGCTTCTCAGAGAAAAGAAGTCTAAAAGAAGACATCTCCACCAAACCAGCATTGCAAGGAATACTAAAGTGTCTGCTTTAAGAAGATGAAGAAACAAAGAGACAGACAGGAACACAGGTATAAAGGTAAATGGATTAAATGCACCAATCAAAAAACATAGGGCAGCTGAATGGATAAGAACCAACTTTAACTTATGAATGCTTTAAAGTGATCTTGTTATAAATAGATTTTACTAAGTAAGGTACAATTTTATATATTGTATCTGCATTACTGCAGGTTAAGTTTTCTTAGATTGGAATCATTTCATAATGTGGGAAAATCAGGTTACTTGTAGTAACTCAGAAAAATCGAATGCAGTTAAGGAAGAAGAAAAACCTAAGAAAATGTGAATGTATATTACATAGAAGACATGCTATCTTTCTTTTTCACTGTTACAAAACATGTGCTTATTTGTAGGTGTGTAACATATAGATTTTGTTAGCAATTTATGTTTTAAATAGCAACCAACTGGCCATGGGTGTGTTGTGAAATCAGTCAATCCTTAGGTTAGAAAAGATGCTGAGAATGAAGACCAATTTGGATGGAAGTTACAAACTACTAAACTATATGATTCATGTACATAGGCAATATATATTCTCATATTAGCATGTAAATTAGATGAGATTCCTTCCAAGTAGATGGTGGAAATATACATTTCCAGTTATGAAGGCCCCCTAACTGGGGATGCTTGGGAAAAGGAATTAATGCTATAGTAAACGTGATTATTGAAATGTGAACATACCTAATCTTTACATCAACAGACTCTTAAATAGTTCAGGGGTTAGGTTAGGACCATATAGGAAGTCAACCACAAGTTCAAAAAAGAGCTAGAATACTATTCTACAAAAGTATTTAAATCCAAGGACTTTTTTTTTTTTTTTACCTCAACTTAGTAGACATAATAATTTCTACTCTGGAGACAAGCTGAGCACTGTAAGTGCCATTATTTCTGAAGGCTTCAACTTGTAAAACACATGTAGAGGAAAAATCAAGGGTACTGAAAGAAGTAAGACCTGTGTACAGCCAAAAACAAAAAACAAAAAACATAAAAACAATCTACTATTTAAGATGGAAAACTTTAAAAAGAATAAGTTGTAGTTCCAGTAGCTCAAAATAAATTTCAGCTGTATTATTGGAGTGGGGAGGATCTGACTCAAATTTTACTATGAGTTTGGCACTGTCTCTAGGACAACTTTCACAAAAGTGAGATCTGCAATACACCATTTCTGTGATATATTTCACAAAAATAGCATTCCAGAGTAAAGTAAAGTTAAAGAAGAAAAACTCTGCTTAATTTTGCTACAATATATCTAAAACACTATTATTTAACATGTAATAACAATGTAAGCTATTAGCATATTTAAAATTTTTTGTATCAACTCTTCAAAATCCAGTAGGTATTTTAAATATGTGTAAAAATATGTATGGGTATAAATGTATTTTTGCATGTGTTTGGTAATATTGCAATTCATATTACTTAAAAGAGTAATTCTTTAAACAAATGAATTAATGTAGGTATTTTGGAATAATGAAAAGAAACTTTGTATTAATATGATTTGAGAAGCTAACAGAAGGCAGTAATTAAGTGGTGAATTTTCTGCATGTGAAAGGAAAAAAGAAATAGTACACATTGGTGGTTTCAGAATAGACAGGGGGATGTTAAGAAGGACAAAGGAAATAGAGAAGCTAAAGAACTTATATGCATGACTCATGGACATGAACTAAGAGGGGGCATTATGGAGGAAATGGGGTACTGGGTTGGTGGGGGGCAAGGGGGGAAATTGGGACAAATATAATAGCAAAATAAATAAAATATATTAAAAAATAAAAATAGAAGATGGCGACAGAGTAGAGAGCAGTGCTGATGGTGTTCTCGAGTATCAGAGCAGTGAGAGGACAGGATAGGGAGCACGAGACGTCTTCAGGTCCCAAAGAACTGGAGTGGTCAGCATCTGGACACAGGGGAGCACAGCCCAGTGGCAGCAGAGACTTATAGGAGAACAGGTGAGGGGACCCCGGACTTAATGGCTGGCGGACTGAGGTCAGCTCTGGGCAGTGGCGGCCCTACCCTGAAGGGCGTCTCTAACTGAAGCAGCTCCAAGCTCCCAGGCAAGTAGAAATCTGAACAGTGAAGTGCGGGCAGCAAGGGCAAACGCCTTAGGGAGCACGGAATTGAACTCTTGCAGGGGAGGGACTCTGTGAGAGACTCACTCTGGCAACAGGGAGAGGAGGCTCTGCGTGGGGCTAGAGGCGGAGGAGAGGAGTCCTGCAGGAAGCCTGAGCGGAGGAAGTGCACTGGCCGGGGTGGCAAGAGGGCCGGAAACGGTGCTGCTGGGCCACCAGGGAAACAGCAGTTTAAAGCCCCTGCGAGGGGGGAGTCCCAGCCCTGCGCAACCACACAGGCCTCCAGGCTCCACGGAAACTCCAAACTGCCAGCCAGGAACTAGTAGCAGGGGCAACTGACCCGCCCATTGTCAACACAAAGACAGCAGACCCCGGGGAAAGGCACATCACAGAGGCCGAGTAAAGGACTCCTTGGAGAGCTGGTCGGCTTGGAGGCCTGGCTCTCACCCGGGGGAGCAGGGCAATGTTGGTGGTCCCTGGGCAGTGTTGACAGACCCTGGGCATTGTTGGCGGTGGGGGGCTGCCTCCTCCTGAGCAGAGCAGCAAGGCAGGGTCAGTCATCAAAGGAACCAGAGAGGTTGCAGGCTGCACTGCAGGGGGTGCCAGGTGCCTATCACAGGCAGGAACCTCTGCCAGGAGTGGGAGGGGACACCCTGCAAGTGGCAGAATACCGGCAGTTCTAAAATCCAGCTAGGCTACTGAAGGCCCAACATTCCTGGGGGCTGACACCCAGAATCAGCCCTGTGACAATCAGAGGCCCTGCCACTAAGACCATATAGACTATAGACTGCAGAGACCTGACTAAGAAAAAGAGGCCTCAGGAAATGGATTGCTGCTAATTTCAAGCATCTGAGTTATACCAAGAGATACATGAACTATTAATCCCCAACATATCCTTTTCAAAAGTTACTTCTCACATATTCTTAATCTCCCCCTATCTCAATCTACCTAAATACCCAAGACCCTCCCCCTACTCTTGATTTAAAGTCTACTCACTCTCTGGATACAACACATCCCCAGTCCTCAATCTAAGTATTCCTCCCTTCCTCAGTCACCTAAACCCTTTCTTTAGTCTTTTCTTCCTTTCATTTTCTGTCCCGCCCCCTGCCCTTTTTCCATTTTTTTTTTTTTTTTTTTCCTTTTTTT
>PVIW01017631.1:0-13534 GCA_004026585.1 Noctilio leporinus
TAGTTTTTTGAGGAAGCTACATATTGTTTTCCATAGTGGCTGCACCAGTTTGCATTTCCACCAACAGTGCACCAGGGTTCCCTTTGCCCCATATCCTCACCAACACTTGTTGTTTGTTGATTTGTTGATGATTGCCATTCTGACAGGTGTGAGGTGGTATCTCATTGTGGTTTTAATTTGCATCTCTCTGATGGCTAGTAATGTTGAGAATTCTTATATATGCCTATGGATACTTTGTATGTCTTCATCAGAGAGGTGTCTGTTCAGGTCCTTTGCCCATTTTTTAATTGGGCTGTCTGTCTCCCTGGTGTTGAGTCACATTAGTTCTTTATATATTTTGGAGATCAAACCCTTGTCTGAGGTATCATTGGCAATTATGTTTTTCCACACAGTTGGTTCCCTTTGAATTTTGCTGATGTTTTCTTTAGCTGAACAGAAATTTTTCAGTTTGATATAGTCCCATTTGTTGATTTGTTCTTTGATTTCCTTTGCCCTTGGTGAAGTATCAGTAAACATATTTCTGCATAGGATTTCCAAAAGTTTACTGCCTATATTTTTCTCCAGGACCTTTATGGCAGCGCTGCTTATGTTTAAATCCTTTATCCTTTTTGAGTTTATTCTGGTGTATGGTGTAAGTTGGTAGTCTATTTTTTTTGCATGCTGTTTTCCAGTTTTCCCAACACCATTGTTGAAGAGACTGTTTATACTTTATTTTATGTTCCTTCCCCCTTTGTCGAATATGAATTGCCAATAGAGTCATGTGTTTTTTTACAGGCTCTCCATTCTGTTTCATTAATCTATATGCCTATTCTTATGTCAGTACCATACTGTTTTGATTACAGTAGCCTTGTAGTTGTAGTATAGTTTGATGTCCAGTATTGTGGTTCATCTTATCTTGTTCTTCTTTCCCAAGATTGCTGTGTCTATTCATGGGCATTTTTGACTTCATATAAATTTGTTAAGTATTTTTTCTATATCTGTGAAATATGTTATTGATATTTTCTGTAGGATTGCTTTGAATCTATAGATTACTTTGGATAGTATGGGCATTTTAAGGATGTTTGTGCTTCCCATCCATGAACATGATATATATTTCCATTTATATGTATCTTCCTTAATTTCTTTCTTCAATGTTCTGTAATTTTCTGATTACATGTCTTTTACCTCCTTGGTTAAATTTATTCCTAAGTACTTTATTTTTCTTATTGCTATGATAAATGAGAGTTTGTTTTCTAGGTTCTATTTCTGATTTTTCATTAATGGCTTATAAAAGTACTTTGGGTTTGTGAATATTGACTTTATGTCCAACTATTTTGCTAAATTTGCTTAATAGGTCAAGAAAGTTTATGGTGGAGTCTATTGGGTTTTATATATACACTATCATGCCATCTGCAAATAATGATAGTTTTACTTCCTCCTTTCCCATTTGGATACCTTTGATTCCTTTTTCTTCTCTGTTAGCTATGTCTAGAAATTCTAAAATGATGATGAATAGAAGTGGAGAAAGTGGACAGCCTTATCTTGTTGGTGATCTTAGAGGGAAAGCTTTTAGTTTTTGCCCATTGAGGATGATGTTTGCTTCAGGTTTCTCATATATGGCCTTTAGTTAATGTTGAGGTATGCTCCTTCTATTCCCTTTGTGCTGAGCATTTTTTATCATAAATGGGTACTTTATTTTTTATCAAATGATTTTTTAGCATTTATTGATATGATCACATGGCTTTTGTCTCCCATTTTATTTGTGTGGTGTATTACATTTATTGATTTGCAAATGTTGTACCATCCTTTCATCTCTGGGATGAAACCCACTTCATCATGGTGCGAGATCTTTCTAATGTATTGCTGGATTCAGTTGGCCAATATTTTGTTGAGAATCTCAGTGTCTATGTTCATCAGAGATATTGACCTATAGTTTTCTTTCTTAGTTGTGTCTTAACCTGGTTTTGGGATTAGAATTATATTGGCCCCATAGGAAGAGTTTGGGATTCTTCCCTCTTGTTGGGTTTTTGGAATAGGTTGAGAAGTATAGGAGTTAGTTCTTCTTTAAATGTTTTGTAGAACTCACCTGTGCAGCCATCTGATCCAGGCTCTTGTGCTTTGTGAGCTTTTTGATTACATCTTCAACTTTACTAATTGTTATTGGTCAATTCAGGCTTTCTGCTTCTTTTGGATTCAGTTTTGGTAGATTGTACATTTCCAGAAATGTGTCCATTTCATCCAGGTTGTCATATTTCTTGTCATATAGTTGTTTGTAGTAATTTCTTACAAATCTTTTTATTTCTGAAGTATCAGTTATGATTTCCTGTCTGTTATTTCTGATGCTTATTTGGTCCTCTCTCTCTTTTTCTTGATGAGTCAGGTTAAAGACTTGTCAATTTTGTTTATTTTTTTTCCAAAGAACCAGCTCTTGGACTTATTGATTCTTCAAATTGTAGTTTTATTCTCTAAATTATTTAATTCTGTTCTGATCTTGATGATTTTCTTCTGTGTTCTTGTTCTGAACTTTATTTGTTGTTGCTCCTCTAGTTTTTTCAGCTTTATGGTTAGGTTGTTTGTATAAGCTTCTTCTATGCTCTTTAGGTAGTCCTGTATTGCTATGAACTTCCCTCTGAGGACTGCCTTTGCTGTATCCCATAGGTTTTGGGCTGTTGTGTATTCATTGTCATTTGTTTCCAGAAACTTTTTGATTTCATCTTTGATCTCATTGTTAACCCATTCATTACTAAAAAGTCTGTTATTCAGTCTCCATGAGTTAGAGTGTTCTTGGCTTTTTATTTTGAGACTGGTTTCTAGTTTCAATCCTTGTGATCTGAGAAGATGATAGGTATGATTTCAAATTTCCTATATTTGTGGAGGCTTGTCTTGTGACCTACCATATGGTCTATCTTAGAGAATGTTCCATGTGCATTTGCAAAGAATGTGTATTTTTACTTCTTTGAGGTAAAAACCTAATTAGAGTAAGGAATAGAATCCAGGCTAAGAAAGGGGGGAAAGAAAAATAAATTGCCTAACTCAAATGAGCAAGGTAATGGAAAAGGCAAAATGGAGTAGAGGGGGTTGGAATAAGCTATGATATTTGCCATACAAAAAATAGTGAACAAATAGGAATACCATTAAAGAACAGCCATAACCATAATATCCATGTCCAAGAAATCTCAATTTAATCTCAAGTTGGAAGGGAAACAATATTACAAGGGGGTGGAAATATGAGCTGACTAAAGGAAGGTAGAATGCTTTTTAGTACAAGGGGGAAGAGAAATAATGAGAAAAGCACAGGAAAAAGAGAACAATGAGAACTATGGTGCAAAAAAGGGAACAAATCAATGTCCCAGTGGATGAACTAAGTGATGAAGACATAGCCAGCCTGAAAGATGCACACATAGCCACTCTGATAGACAAGCAGCTTAAAATTCTGGTGATAGAGATGCTCATAAACTTGACAGACACACTTAAACAGAGAAAATGCAGAAGGGTAGAAGTGAAGGCTAGGCTAAGTGAAAGAGAGGGAAATCTACACAAAGCCAGTGGTGAAGGGAGGGAAAATGTGGTTCAAATCAATGATTTATAGCATAATGAAGAACTAAAAATCAACCAGTACAGAAGAAATAAACAATCAACTAGTACAGAAAGAGGAAACAAGAATTGAAAAAGAAATGAGGAGGGACATAGGAACATATAGGACAACTTTAAACATGTCAACATCTGAATCATAGGGTTATCAAAAGAAGAGGAAAAGCAAGAAATTGAAAACTGGTATGAAAAAATAATGAGGGAAAACTGTCCAAATTTTGTGAAGGAAATAGACATACATGGAAGCAAAGAGTCCCAAACAAGCTAGATCCAAATCAAACTATACCAAGACATCATACTTAAAATGCCAGAAATGAAAAATAAAAAGAGAATCTTAAAAACAGCAAGAGAAAAAAGAGGGTTACCTACAAAGGGGTTCTTATAAGACTCAACTGATTTCTCAAAAGAAACTTTGTGGACAAGAAAGGACTGGCAAGAAGTTTTTAATGTGATGGAAAGCAAAAACCTACAGCCAAGATTACTCTATCCAGCAAAGCTATCATTTAGAATGAAAGGTGATTTAAAGTACTTGCCAGACTAGCTAAAGCTAAAGGAGTTCATCGTCACCAATCCATTGTTATATGAAATGTTGAAAGGACTTACTTAAGAAAAAGAGAATCAAAATTATGAGAATTAAAAAGAAAACAAAATCACAACTATCAACAATGGCACCTAAAAATTAAAAAAAAAAAAAACAAAAAAACAAAAAACAAAAACAAACTAAGCAAACAACCAGAAACATAAGTATGGGGATCATTGGGATGATTATCAGCTGGGATGGGGAAGGGGTGAAATGGGGAAATGGTGCAGGGATTAGGGAACATAGTTGGTGGATACAAGATAGACAAGGAGAAGTTAAAAATAATAGAAGAAAGGGTGAAATCAGAGAATGTATATGCAGAACCCATGGACATGAACTAAGGGTGAGGGACTGTGGGAGGGAATGGAGGTCTTGGGTGGAGGAGAGCAAAGGGAAAGGAATTTGGAACAATTGTAACAGCATAAACAATAAAATGTACTAAAAATAGAATACAGAATAGGAAAAAGGTATAGTGTGGTAGAAAATAAAATTTACAACAAAAATAAGAAAGGGCAGGAAGAAGGCAAAATGGAGTAAGACAAGGTAAGGATGCAATGTGAGATTTGAAATAATAAAATAAAAATGATATAAAATCTAAGTAGAAAGAATAAAAATAAAAGGCAAAGAGTATTTAATTAGTTGAAATACAATTGAAGCAAAAAAAAAAAAAAAAAAAAAGGAATACGGAATACCAGACTATGTGAGAAGAAGAAGAAGAAAAAAAATAACTGCAAATTCTGAAGTACGAGGTGAAATTTGTCTCAGCTGTTCAGTGTTCACCTTATGACTTCTTTTTCAGGATCTACTTCTGATTTTTTATTAGCTCATGGGCCTTGGGGTGGATGATCTTACATCTGGCTACACTGTCTATATTACCTTCACTCACCTGTAAAGGGAGCTACTGTTGTGATTGGAAGAGTGGGGCCTCTAGGTCTCCCCTGGGAGGCACTGTTCAGTCTTCAGGGAAAATTGTGGATGTATTCCCTTTGTCCCTGCACTACCCATCTTGTTCTGTCCCAGTTTATTTCCAATAATGTATAGTTTCTGATCAAATAGCTGTTAGTTTCATGTGAGGGGCCATCTGTGTACAAGGGTCAGCTCTTTCCTGCTTGATGTCGATGGCAGCTCAGTGTGTGAGCCGAGCCTAGACTGGACAGGTCCCTGAATCAGCCTTGCTGCACTGATTTCTGATCTCCCTGATCCTCTGGCCTCAGTTATATAGGACCCTAGAAACCAGTGTATTTTGTCTCCCTGAGAGAAGTTTAAAATGGGCCTTTGAGGTGTTCCTCTTACTGTCTTTCTGTTGTGGAAATGCACCCTGCAGAAATCTTGAGGCTGCCCAGATATTCCCAGCACATGAGGGAGGTTGGGACTGGGTATGACCTTTTGTTTCTAGGGGTTCTGCCAGAGAAGGGGACTCTGGCTTTAAATAATCTCAGGTGCACAGTTCCCAGCTGACTTCCCTCACTGCATACAGAAGCCTGCATTCTCCACTCTGCCCAGCTGTACTATACTGGGGCAGAGAAATTCCCTTGCTGTGCATCTGTCTAATGAATCTGCCCAGCTGCACTGATTGGGAGCAAATCTCACCCTTAGTCCTTTTCCCTTGCTGGCAGGGCAGCTGCATGCAGGGTTCCTGCCCAGCAGGCCTCAGCTCCCCTTTTAAAAAGTCTCTCTGGGCACTTGCACTGAAGCACTGAGTCACTTTTCAGCTTTTTATACATACCACCTCTCCAAAAATTCAAGTTTCTCACAATCATGGTTGGCCATGGCCAGCCTCCTCCACCAGACCCAGGTGCAGATAGTCTCTCTCTCTCTCTCTCTCTCTCTCTCTCTCTCCCTCCCTCCCCCTACTTGTCCCTCTCCCTCTCTCTCACTCTGATTCTCTCCCAGTTGTGTTGCTGCTGCAACAATGGGTGTGCTGCTCACTGTGTGTGTGTGTGTGTGTTTGTGTAGCCTGGATCTTCTCAATTTTTTTGCATCCAAGTTGCTCCCATACAGGCCTGGGGATTCCCTGCCCTGGGAAGGAAGGGAGCCACAAAGCTATGATCTTTGATCAGGCTCTCCGTGGATGCAGACACCACAGGTGCTGCAGTTGCAGGTACCACACCAGGGTATTTCCCAGTCCACCTATAAAATCTCCCTATCACCTATTGTGAAGTGTCTTTTGTACTCCTTGACTTCCAAGATTCATATCAGCTGGGATTCCACTGAATGTTCAGTTTATCTTTTTGAAGATCAGCCAAGTGTCCAACCTGAGTGCAAGACAAGTAGACTCTGCTTCCACCTACTTGGCCACCATCTTTGGAAATCTGACTTCTATTAATTCTTATTTGTGTGTAGATCATAACTTCAAGTTGCTTATATCTTGCTTGGGAAAGACGTATAATACAAATTTTGAATCTTTACTTCTCAAATTCCTAGAAATGGTCTAAACTAATTGTAGATTCTTGTAAACACAAGGATAGAGTTAGTAACAAAGAGAGCATCTTTGGACTTGAAATATCTCATTTGTAATTTTAAGTTATCTTTTTTTTAAAAAAAAGATATTTTATTTATTATTTTTAGAGAGATCGGTAGGGAGAGAGTCAGAGAGGGAGAGAGTCATCAATGTATGGTTGCCTTTCATCTACCTGCCTCCAGCTATGGATCTGGCTGGAGATTTGAGTTGCAACCTGGTTTTATGCCGTGGCTAGGGAATTGAACCAACGACCTTTGGGTTCACAGGCTAGTGCCTTATCCACTGCACCACCAGCCAGGGCCTTTAAGTTGTTATCTTAAACTGTTGTTACCTTAAAGTGTTGTTACAGGAAAGCAAATTCCTTTGTCATTTGAATTATAATAAGATCTATAACCATGCCATTTTGTTTTTTCCTTTTTCATTTAGAAACAGTCATTTTTTTACCCTGATGCATTTATAAATATGTCACATCTTAAGAAATATCTGACTTTTTTTTGGAGAAAATGTCAGCTGGAATTACCAACAGAATACTAGCTGGAAAGAAGTCCTATAACCACAGACAAAACAGAAAAGGCTGCTGCATCAAAATGTGACTGGTAGGAAGCTGGGAAATGTGAGAGGGCTGGCTGGGTTCCCATCAGAGGCAGCAGCTGAAGGGATGGAGCAAGGGTATCCACCTGAGAAGGGTGGGTTCTCCAGCTGGGTGTCCCAGCTAAAGCAATAGGGTGGAGAGCAGAGCAGCATCTAGCTGAGAAGGGTATAAAGATGTGGAGTTTGCTGGCCTGGGAAAGCGCTGCAGACAAAGAACTACTAGGGTGACCACAGCAACAATACATTGGCACCCACCTACCCTGGGCTCCAGCAGAGGGAGGGCAGAGAGGACTTGAGACACATGGGGAGAGTTTGTGATGATGGCTTGGAGGACAGAAGAGGGGAGGTGGCCATGGGGATCATGGTGCTGACTCATCACCCACACCTCTGGTGGGCTTCACTGTGCCAAGGGGCTACTGTTTGAGGGTCCTCTTAGCCCCACCCATTGGAAGCAATCTGCAATGCCCAGCAGCATCTGACCACAATTCTTTGATTTACATCTAAATAAACCTCTCCTGGCCTGCCCTGTCTGAGCATAGATACAATAGTTGGTACCTGAAAAGGTATTTCTTACCCAAGAGCACCTGGGCCTGGCAGCTGGTCACAAACTCTCTGACTTACAGCTGGGTCAGTCAGTCAGCCCCCAGAGTGGAAGATGAGCCTGGTGGCTGATCTTGGATTCACTGGTTCACAACCGAGTTGATTTGTCCCACCCACTGGCCTCTGGGCCTGGCAGATGATCAGATTAATTGGATTACAATTGTACCTATCTGTCTATCCCAGCAGCTCCTGAACCTGGTGGCTGATCACAGATTCATTGACCTACATCTGAATCTGTCCCACCAGGCTGCACCTGAGCTGGTGGCTGATCCATTGGATTATAATTGAATCTCTCTATCTAGCCCAGTAGGGCCTGAGTTTGGTAGCTAATTTACTGATTTATAACTGAATCAGTCTGTCACCCCAAGCTGCATCAGAGCCTAGAGGTGGACCACAGGTTGATAGGATTACAACTAAATCAATCCTTCCAGCCTGGCAGTTCCTTAGCCTGGCAGCTGATCACTATCTAAGTTGATTACAACAAAACCTAAAAATGAGGAGAAAAACAAAACAATACATCACTAAAAGGAGAGGAGGAATCCCCAGAAAAATCACTAAATGAAACAGAGGCAAGCAAACTATCAGATCTGGAATTCAAAATAATGATGATAGGGAAGCTTGATGAGCTCAGCCATCTCAAAAACAAACAAACAAAAATAAACAAACCCAAAAAACAAAAAACTACAAACAACTCCAGGAGAACTACGAAGAACTCTAAGGATCTACAAGGAACTTACTGAGAACTACACCAGCATTAAAAAGGACATGGAAACTATCAGAAAGAGCCAGGAGGAAATGAAGAACATAATTTCTGAATTGAAGAATACAATAGAAGGAATCAATAGCAGGCTAGAGGAAGCAGAGGATCTGATCAGCAAGCTGGAGGACAATGTAGAAAAATATTCCAAGACAGTGTAACAGAATGAAAAATGGCTGAACAAGAATGAAGAGATTTTAAGAGAGCTGCAGGACAACATGAACTACAAAAAAAAAATAAAAAAATAAAAAAATAAAAAAAATAAAAAATCCATATCTTAGGGATACCATAAGGAGAAGAGAAACAAGGAATGCAAAACCTGTTAAAAAAATAATGATAGAAAATGTCCCTAACATCATGAATGAAAACATTATTCAAGTTCAGGAAGCACAGAAGGTCCCAATGGAATGAATCCAAACAGACCCACTTCAAGACACATTATAATTAAAATGGCAAATTTCAAAGATTAAGAGAGAATCCTAAAAGCATCAATAGAGAAACAGCAAATAACATAAGGGGGCTCCAATAAGGTTATCAAATGATTATTCAACAGAACCAATACAAGCCAGGAGGGAATGGCAAAAAATATTTCAAACAATGAAACACAAAGGCCTGCAACCAAGAGTACTCTACCCAGCAAGGCTGTCATTCAAAATGGAAGGTGGAATAAGGAGATTCCCAGACAAAAGAAGTCTTAAAAGAATACATCTCCACCAAACCAGTGTTGCAAGAGATGCTAAAGGGTCTGCTTTAAGAAGATGAAGAAACAGAGTGACAGGAACACAGGTACAAAGGTTAAATGGATTAAATGCACCAATCAAAAGACATAGGGCAGTTGAATGAATATGAACCAACTTTAACTTATGAATGCTTTAAAGTGATCTTGTTATAAATAGATTTTATTAAATACTGTACAATTTTGTATATTACTTGTATCTGCATTACTGCAGGTTAAGTTCTCTTAGATTGGAATCATTTCACAATGTGGGAAAATCAGGTTACTAGCAATAACTCAGAAAAATTGAATGCAGTTAAGGAGGGGGACAGAGGGGAAGCAAAATACACATTCTTTTCAAATGCACATGGAACATTCTCAAAGGTAGACCACATGGTAGGTCACAAGACAAGCCTCCACAAATATAGGAAAATTGAAATCATACCAAGCATCTTCTCAGATCATAATGGTTTGAAGCTAGAAACCAACCTCAAGGGAAAAACCAAAAACCTAACTCATGGAGACTGAATAACACACTTTTTAAAAAATTAATTAATTTTATTGTTGTATTATATCCATCCCCTTTTTGCTCCCCTCTGTCCCCCTCCCCACCCACCCATTCCCCCCAAAAGTCAATCCCACCTATTGTCCATGTCCATCGTTCATTTATACAAGGTTCTTGTCTAAATTCCTCCCCTTCCTTGCCTCTTCCTCTCCCCTCCCCACTAACCACTGAAGGCCTATTCACTGTATTCATATATTTGGTTCTGTTTTGCTTGTTGTTAGTTTTGTTCATTATTGTCCATTAATGGGTGAGATCATATGGTATTTGTCCTTCACTGACTGGCTTATTTCACTAAGCATAATACTTTCTAGTTCCATCCATGTTGTTGCAAAGGTTAGGAGTTCCTTCTTTCTTTCTGCTGTGTAGTATTCCAGTGTAAATGTACCAAAGTTTGGTGAGGATGTGGGGCAAAGGGAACCCTCACCCACTGTTGGTGGGAATGCAGGCTGATGCAGCCACTGTGGAAAACAGTATGGGGTTTCCTCAAAAAACTAAAAGTGGAACTGCCCTTTGATCCAGTGATTCCACTACTTGGACTATACCCAAAGAATCCTGAAACACCAATTCATAAAAACCTCTGTACACCTATGTTCATAGCAGCACTATTTACAATAGCCAAGTGCTGGCAACAGCCTAAGTGCCCATCAGTGGATGATTGGATCAAAAAACTTTGGTACATTTACACAATGAATAACACACTTTTAAGTAATGAATGGGTCAACAATGAGATCAAAGATGAAATCAAAAAGTTTTTGGAAATAAATGACAATGAATACACAACAATATACAAGTATTTATATTTTTCTCCCTATCTGGTCCCTTTGGAATTTGGATATCTTAATAAATTAGTATTATATTCATGATAATATATTTGTTTGCATAAATAAAATAATAATGTAATTTCTTCATAACAGGACACATAAAACCAGTTTCCAATTATGAGTTTATGAACCAAGACTTTGACTAGAACATTATATATGAGAGAAACATTTCCATACTTCAAATATCAGCAAAAGCTTTAAGGAATGAAGATTGACTTTGAAGCCAATAAAAGCCCCTTGGAGAAATGGACTGGTATTCTGTTTATTCATAAGGTTTGTGGCAATCTTTCAAGGTAAAAAGAAAAGGTTTATTTTCTGGGAGAAGGCAAAGAACTTCAGGTCATTATGGAGGCCTTAAGAAATTAAGAAACTTACCCAAAGTTACAAGTATTGCAGGCAAAGCCTGATGGCAACTGGGTGGATTGGTTTCTTTGCCCTGTGGGACTAATTAAAGCTCAATATGGAAATTCCTCATAAGATTCCAGCAAAGCACACTTAAGAAAGCCTGTTATTCCTGTTATGTTAATGCAAATAATCCAGTTGAGAGAGAGAAGATGGTGACAGAGTAGAGAGCAGTGCTGATGGTGTTCTCCAGTACCAAAGCAGCTAGAAGACAAGATAGGGAGTGTGAGACATCTTCAGGACCCTAGGAATTAAAGTGGGCAGTATCTGGACACAGGGGAGCACAGCCCAGAGGCAGAGGAGGCCAGCAGGACAGTAGGTGAGGTGTTTGTGACCGACCGGCCAGCAGGCTGAGGTTGGCTCTGGGAAGGGGTGGCTCTGCCCAGAGGGGCGCCTTTGACTGAGGCTAGCTCCGGGTTCCCTGGTGACTGGAAGTCTCAACAGTGAAGTGCGGGCGGTGAGGGCAAATGCCGTAGGGAACGCGGAATTGAACTCTTGCAGGGGAGGGACTGTGGGAGAGACTCACTCTGGCAACAGGGAGAGGAGGCTCCGCGCGGGGCTAGAGGCGGAGGAGAAGAGTCCTGTGGGAAGCTGGAGCGGGGGAGCTGGGAAGTGCACTGGCTGGGGTGGCGAGAGGGCTGAAAACAGTGCTGCTGGGCCACCAGGGAAACAGCAGCTAGAAGCCCCTGCTAGCGGGGAGGCCCAGCCCTGCGCATCCACACAGGCCCCTAGGCTCCGCAGAAACTCCAAACGGCTAGCTGGGGAGCTGGGAACTAGTAGCTGGAGCAACTGACCCACCATTGCCGGAGACAAAGGCCACACTGCCCACACCGGGGAGGGGCTCAACACAGAGGCTGCTTAAAGGACTCCATGGAGAGCTGGTTGGCTTGGAGGAGTGGTGCCCGACCAGGAAGGGCGGGACCATGTAGGTGACCCTGGACAGTGTTGACAGACAGGAGCGGCCTCCTCCCGGAACTGCGGGGGCAGGGCCAGTCGGCATAGGCACTGGCAAAGTTGCAGGCTGCCCTGCAGGGGTGCTGGGTGCTCGTCCTGGGCAGGAACCTCCGCCAGGAGTGGGAGGGGGCTCCTTGCAGGCTCTAGAATACCAGCAGCCCTAACACCCAGCCAGGCTGCAGAAGGCCCAGCCTACCTGGGGGCAGACACTCAGAATCAGCCCTGACTGTGATAATCAGAGGCCCAGCCACACGACAAGACTGGCTAGAATATAGACTATAGACTGTAAAGTCCTGACCAAGAAAAAGAAGCAGCATCCGGAAAGGGATTGCTGCTAATCTCAAGCACCTGAGTTATACCGAGAGCAATATGAACTATTAATCCCCAACATATCCTTTGCAAAAGTTACTTCTCACATATTCTTAATCCCCACCATACCTCAATCCACCTAAATACCCAAGACCCTCCCCCTACTTTTGAATTAAAGTCTACTCACTCTGTGGCTATAATGCATTCCCAGTCCTCAATCTAAGTATTCCTCCCTTCCCCAGCCACCTAAAACCTTTATTCTTTTCTTCATTCCTCTTTTTTTTTTTTTAATTTTTTCTTTTCCTTTTCTTCCTGGTAAAGCCCACAGGTTCTGGCTCCACCTGGACCAATCAGAAATCATAAAGGGGGAACAGACACCTAAAATCTTTCTTTATTAATATTGATTTCTGTTTGTCTTGTGACTTTCTCCCACTTTTCTTCTTTCTTTCTTTCTTTCTTTCTTTCTTTCTTTCTTTCTTTCTTTCTTTCTTTCTTTCTTTCTTTCTTTCTTTCTTTCTTTCTTTCTCCTTTCTTTTCTCCCTGATAAAACCCACTGGTCCTGGCTCCAACTGGACCAAACAGAGACCATAAAGGGTGAACAGACACCTAACTTTTTCTTTATTAATATTGATTTCTCTTTCTCTTGTGACTTTCTCCCTTTTTTTCTTTCCTTTTTTCCCCTCTGCTAAAAGCCCTCAGGTCTAGGCTCCAGCTGGACCAGTCAGGGATTATTAAGGGTGAACAGCCAACTAAACCCTTTCGTCTTATTATTATTATAATTTTTATTTCTTTTTTAATTTTGCATTTCTTTTTGTTTGTTTGGTTTGGTTTGTTTTTTTTTGTTTTTGAGTTTTTGTTTCTGTTTCTGCTAAAAGCCCACAGGCCCAGAATACAATCAGACAGCCCAAATGAAGGACACACCAAGAACAGCAAGTGGAGAAAATCTGGGAGATGGCAACATTGAACTCCACAAATCTCCTATCACAGAAGGGTGCTCAAATAAGGCAAGGAAGCAAAGCAGATTAACCCAAGGAAAGAACAAAAATAAATAAATAAATAAAGAGCAAGCAAGAACAGACACCCAAAATGGGGAAAAAAAGAATCAGTCCATCACCAAAAGGAAAGGAAGAATCCCCAGAAAGAACACAAAATGAAACAGAGGCACCTGGAATATCAGATAAGGAATTCAAAAGAATGATGATAGAGAAG
>PVIW01017632.1:0-13531 GCA_004026585.1 Noctilio leporinus
GGGGATGGATGTAATACAACAACAATACAATTAAAAAAAAAAAGAATTGTATTTCTAAATGACAGAAGGAACTCCAGGTGTAATCTTGAACTGGTTTGGCAGAGGATGGAGGGGTTTTCCTCTGGGTTTTCTAGAGGGGATGGGCTCTGAGGCAGAAGCCTTCCATTCTTCCAAAATTGTGTAGCTTTTAAATAAAAGATTCCTTTTTTCCCACCATATCTCTGCCTCTGAAATTTGTCTATGGGTGGTGGGCAGCAGGACCCCACTTCTGTTTGGTAACAGGAATGGTATCCTAGCTGCTTGTGTCTGGTTAACCTCAACAGTTTCTGCATGTCTTGGAATTTCTCTGCACCTCTGCTTGAGGTGCTGGCCACCTAAAAATGCCTGGCATGTGGAAGAATATAGGTCTTGGAAGGAGACAGATTTTAGGAGGTAGTGAGAATCACCTGAGTTTTGGGGCCATGAACTGCGGTCCTGGTGAAGACTGACCAAGTTATGAGAGCCCATTTTGGGGGGCACTATCTATGGAATAGACTGGTAAAGGCTTGCTCGTGAGCACCCATTTGGAATAATGGAGTTGTGGGTTCAAGTTTTGCTTATATGTTCCCAGTTTGCCTGCATTCTTTTAGTCAAAGCTTTTGGGCTGTATGTTCAGGCCAACAGAAGCTGCTTAGTGTTGTCTCCGGGAGGGAGCTCACTGGGTAGAATTTTAGCAGACTGGACTATGTACAGCTATTACCCAATGTCTAAAGAGGAATCGATTCTTTATTGTAACACTGTGTGGCCTACATATATCTTAGAGTTCTGAAGAAAAATGGTTCCTAAGTGGTTTCCTAAATACTGTACCATCATGCAATTGGAACGATATTGCCAACAGTTAGGCAAATGAAATGCAATCCATTACATTAAGACATTTATGTTGTTACACAATAGGGTTTTACCAGGGGGACTTCTTGATGGTGCAGAGAAAGCAAAATGGCTTCAAACCCCCTCCCTGATAGTAGGACACAGGAAGAAAAGAAGAATGAAGAAACAAGTCTCATTAATGCCTTGAACCCAGAGGGCACAGGATTAGTATCAGGAAAACCTCCTTAGTCACAACCCCCAGTGCTAGATAGTCAAAATAGGGGCCAGAGAGCTATTGGCCCCACCCTTGTATGATGAGGGAGGGGTCTCCCCTTCAAAGAACCATTTGAGCACCAAATTTGGCCAGAGAATATTATCCAGAGTAAGACAGTTCTCTTTGAGGTACTATCTTTTAGATGGAGAAACTCAGGAATGCCAGCCCACGACTTCTATTGGGCTTATACTCTATTTTCTACTTCAGAGTTACTAAATTGGAATAATTCCATCCCCTCATATTGGGAGGACCTTCAGAAAATGACAAACCTTTTCACCTCCATTTTTACCATTCATATCCAAACTGGGTAGATGTATGGGTTGTTCTTAACATCCTGCTGACAGTGGATGGAAGGAGGCTGGTTATAAATAAGGCTAATGAAGAGACTCACTGCCTCCACCAAGAGAATCCCAATGGGACCCCCAGCCAAGTTGGAGCTGTTCCTTTGACAGAGTCCAAAAGGGTCCCAAATAGTGGGTACCTAGCCTTCCTAGAACATTATAGAAGGTTCATATTTGAAAAGCTTAAGAAAGGGGTACCTAAGGAGAAGAGCCTGAATATGATACAGCCCCTTCAGCAAAATGAAATGAAGATGCTTCTGAATTTTTAGAAAGGATCTATCAGGTTTGTAGAAAACACACTGATGTTGACTCACAGGCACCAGAAAATGTACAGGTGGTAAACATGACTTTTATTTAGCAAAGTGCCTGGATATTAGAAGGAAACTCCAATGTTTAGACAGGGTGTTGAGAATGAATCCCTTTCAGTTGGTGAACATAGCCTTTAAAATTTACAATGCTCAGAAATTAAGGAAGTTAAGACAGGCCATGATGTTCTTACAAAGAAAGTGGGTAAAACAGAAGGAGAGATGAAACCTAAGAGGAAAGAGGAAAGACCCACTAGGCACCAATCAATGTGTCCATTGCAAGGAAGAGGGCCATTGGAGAAGTGAGTACCCAAAACTCAAAAGGGAAAATGGGATAAAAACCCTCACCAATAAATGCTAAAATGGAGAGGGGATTCTAATGCTGAATGAAGAGGTCCAAGGGTCTCCCTTTGATATCTCCCAACATATTCTATTTTCCCACAGGAGCCATGGGTAAAACTCAAGTTAGGAAACAAACTAATTGATTTTCTTGTAAACATGGGAACTATGCACTCAGTGCTAAATACAAAATTAACCAAAAAAAAAAAAAAAAAATTGGATGTAATAACAGTTACTGGATTTACTATACAATTTCAAAAACAGGAGTTCCTTCAACTTCTAGAATGTCAGCTTGGAGATATAACCTTGTTTATAGTTTTCTCTACACACCAGGCTGCCCTATTCTTTGCTGACCTGAGATACCTTTGTAATTTGCATACATAAAAAGCATTTTCTCCTGAGAAGCAGCAATTATGTGTAGAGGTCCCACTGGAACATGCTCTCCAGCTCCAGGAGCTCCTGATTTTCCCTGAAAACCCCAGAGGTGAACTCTTCCCACCTAAAATCTATGAACAGGTCAATCAAACCATTTGGGATTATGGCATACCAGGTAAAATGGTTAACAGCCAACCCATAAAAATCAACCTAAAAGAAGAGGTGCAGATTCTGTGGAAGAAAAAATATCACCTTAAGAATGAAGCTTTAAAGGGGATTCAGCCAATATTGCAAAAACTATTAAATCCAGGGCTAATTTGGTCATACCAGTCCCACTATAACACTTGTATTTTGCCAGTCAAAAAGCTTCACTCTGACAAATATCAATTTGTACAGAATATTTGAGCCATAAATTACATTGTTCAGGACATTTATATTATGATGCTCAACCCTTATATTCTTCTAACCATGGTGCCTAGAGATAGCAAGTATTTTCCTGTTGTGTATTTGAAAGATACTTTTTTTCTGCATCCCAACAGGTTAACAGGCTCAACTATGGTTCACTTTTAAACGTCAAGACCCAGAAACTAAAGCCATGCTCCAATACGTTGAACTGTGTTGCCACAAGGATTTAAGAACTTCCCAACTATATTTGGGGAAGTATTAGCAAAAGACATAAGGGATATTCAGCTGAAATTAGTTCTTTTGTAATACATAGCTTACTGATACTTATGAGGACTGTTTGCTCAAAACCATCACAGTCTTGAATTATTCAGCAAAAATGGGATATAAAGTATTTCCTCACAAGGTCCAAATTTGCAAACAGGAAATGGCATACCTGGATTTTAACTGAAACAGGGTACCAGAAATTTGATGGTGGATAGAAAGCAAGCTGTTGCTACAACAAAAGTCCCAGAGAACTGGAGGCAGCTTTGTGGGTTCTTAGGGATTACAGAGTTCTGCCTAATTTGGATTCCAAACTTTGGATTTATAGCAAAACCACTATGTAATTCCTTTAAAGGACTGGACTCTGAACCTTTTGAATTGACAAGGCATTGTCAGAAAAGTTAGTTTTGGCTCCCACACTAGGATTTCCCAATTTACAGAAAACTTTAAAATTATGCATTCATGAAAGGCAGAGGATTAGATTAGGCTTGCTAATCAAAACTATGGGAAATATCCCCAGACCCATAGACTATCTCTCAAAAAAAAATGGATCACATGACAAAGGGTGGCTGCCATGACTTCAGGCAGTGGCAACTACTTGTTACATCTTACAGGAAGCTGAGAAGTTTACTTTGGAGCATCCTACTATGGTATTTGTATCACACAAGGTCCTAATTCTATTGGAACAGAAAGGAGGGTACTGGTTGACAGAAGGGCACATGAGAAGATATTAGCCTATTCCATTAGGCAATCCAAATGTTACCTTACAGACTACAACCATCTTGAACCCAGTTACCCTGCTCCTGGACACAGAGGGAGACTCATCCCTGCAGCATGGCTGCTTAGAAATTATTGACCAATTTATTTCAGCAAACCAGATCTATTAGACTGGTACTGATAACACCAGACTGGGAGCTATATACAGACAGGAGCAACTTCCTGTAAAATGGCCAATGATGAGCAGGGTACACAGTAGTCTCATAGACAAGGTAATAGAAACCCAAGCTCTTACACTAGGAACCTCAGCACAAAAGGCTGAACTGATAGCCTTCATCAGAGCCTCAGTATTGTCCCAGGGAAAGAAGGTTAACATCTATATACACTCCAAACATGTCTTCATGGTAGACCATGTCCATGGGGCAACATGGAAAGAAAGGGCTCTTGACCTTGGGGAACAAGAACATCAAACATGCAAAAGGGATTTTGTAATTGCTAGAAGCAGTGAATCAACTGAATCAGATTGCCATAATACACTGCCCAGGACATTGAAGGGACAGTTCCCAAATGAACCAAGGAAAACAAATTGCTAATAAAGCAGCCAGACAAGCAGCTGGGGGGCCACCATACCTAGAGGCATTGATCCCCTGCTTGGACTTGTCAAAATTTAAACCCTATTACACAGAATGAAATGAGGAACAAGCCCATGAATGGAGATTCTCTAACACTGACCCAAATTCTATATAGAATATCAACACTCATGGTATGGTCTTACGCCTAGAAGTTCTAGTGTATCCATCCTCAAACACCTACATTGAGGGACCCATTATGGAAAGGATGCTTTGATAGACCTCATTAAAAACATTTGAAGGGCCCTAACTTGCAAAGGACCATTCAGAGGATTACTGAAGCCTGTCATATATGCACCAACAAAGATATTAAGACAGAGTGTGCCCCAGCAAAAAATGGAGTGCAGTATAAAGGGTTATGCCTATTTGAGAAATGACAAATTCCTAAAACCAGAGGATATTTCAAAATTTTATTAGTTTTTGTGGATAGTTCATCTGGTTGGGTAGAGGCATACCCCACTAGAACTGAGAAGGTGACCGGGGTAGAAAAACTTTTATGTGAAAAAATAATAATAATCCCTTTGGATATATTCCCAGAAGTGGAATTTCTGGGTCTAAAGGTAGATCCATTTTTAGTTTTTTGAGGTATCTCCATACTACTTTCCCCAGTGCCTGCACTAATATGTATTCTCACCAACAGTGAAAAAGTTTCCCCTTCTGTACATCCTCACTCTTACTTGATTATTGATAGCTATTCTGAAAGGTGTGAGATGATATCTTATTATGGTTTTAATTTGTATCTCTCTCATGATTAGTGATATTGAACATTTTTTCATATGCCTATTGGTCATCTGTATGTCCTTTTTGGAGAAATATCTATTCAGGCTCTTTGCCCATTTTTCAATTGGGTTGTTCCTTTTTTCATGTTGAGTTTTGTATGTTCTTTATAAATTTTGAATATTAACCCTTGTCAGATGTATCAGCAAATGTGTTCTCCCATTCTGTACATTTCCTTTTTATTTTGTTGATATTTTTCTTTGCTGTAATTTGAAAGAACATAAGCATCCTATGGTCATTGCAGTGTTATTTACTATCACGAAGATATGAAAGCAGCTCAAGGGTCCATTAGTAGATGAGTGGATAAAACAACTGTGGACATTTATACAATGGAATACTACTCAGCCATAAAAAGAAAGAAAATTTCACACTTTATGACCTAAGATGGACCTGGAGAACATTATAAAAAGTGAAATAAGCCAGTCATAGAAGGACAAATACCATATGGTTTCACTCATATGTAGAATCTAATGAGAAAACTGAAACGACAAGCAAAATAAGACAGCAGGATGACAGTTAAAGGGGAAGAAGTTGAAGGTGGAAGGCTTAAACAAAAAGGAAAAAGGGTTTATGGACATGGACAACAATGTGATGATAGGGGGAGGGGAATATAAGGGAACTAAAAATGGTAATGGAAAAATACAATAATAAGAGAAAGAAAGAATTACTAGGTTTGGCTCTCTCACAGCATTCAAAGCAACAATGGACCATTCTTCACTTCAGAGATCTCCCAGAAGTTTGAACAGGCACTACAAATTCAATGGAAACTATGTACATGCAGCTTGGGAGACCTCAATCTATGGGAAAGTCTGAGAAAATGGACCAACCAATAAAAAATACCTTGGCAAAAATATGCCAGGAAATACATCTAAAATGGGAACAGGCACTCCCTATTGCCTTGCTCTGAAATAGAGTAGCATCCAGAAATGAGCTTAAATTAAGCCCTTTTGAAATAATTTATGGGTGATCCTTCCAAAACTATTTCAGGAGCATCCCTTTAAATTTGGAATGCAAGTCAAAATTAAGCAATATGTACATTTAGGTCAAACACTAACCATTTTTCACCCAATCTCACCCCAGGTAACTTTCTGTTACCTTGGATAAAGTAGTCCTTAAAGGGAAATGTTTTGCTGATGTGGAAGAGGTGAAACAAAAAATGACAGAACTAAAAGGCATCAAAATCAGCTTGAAAGCTTTTTTGAATGGACAAAAATATGTTTCCATAAGTGTATTGCATCAAGTGTGAGTACTTTGAAGGTGACTAAAGTTTAAACATGTAAGAATAAATATAAAATTTTTTATAAATAAATTTAGGTTTGGGGGGTGTTTCCCTTGTATTTTTCACAATAAGGAATAAGGTGTGTTTGCAAATCTAAGGATTTTAGCTGCCTGATATAAAACAAATGTTTTTTCCCAACATTAAAAGGTCAAGGACTAAAAATGAGTTAAGCCAAAATGATTATTTCTGAATGAGTATAGGTGTATAGAAAGTCATAAAGGTATATAGAAGGTTGTGAAAATTTTAATGTGAAAAGAAAGAAAACTCAGGTTTTGATTGCAGTTATTCTATGTTTACTTATTTATAAATATTTCATTTATTAATTTGGGAGAGATGGCAGGGGATGGAGGCAGAGAGGGAGAAAAACATCAATGTATGGTTGCCTTTCACCTGACCCCAGCTACGGACCTGGTGGTAGACCTGGCTTGGAACCTAGTTATGTGCCCTGGCTGAGAAGTGAATGATCAACTTTGGATTCACAGGCCAGCACCTATCCACTGAGCCAGCCAGGCCTTTATGCTCATTTTCCTTTCTGTTGTTTTTTTCAATTTAATTTTATTGTTCTTGTGCTATATCCACCTACTTTTTCCTCCCCTCTGACCCCTTCCCCACCCATCCACTCCTCCCAAAAGATAATTCCACTTGTTGTCCATGTCCATGGCTCTTCCATACTAGTTTCTTGACTAACCTGAACACATTTTGTGCCTTCTCCTCTCCCCTCCCCCCTTCCCCCTCCCCTCTGCCCACTGAAGGTCTAGTCATTGAATCCATGTGTCTGGTTCTGTTTTGTTTGTATCTTTTGTTCATTATTGTCCTGAAATGGGTGAGATCATATGGTATTTGTTCTTCACTGACTGGCTTATTTCACTAAACATAGTACTCTCCAGTTCAATCCATACTGTGCAAAGGATAGGAGTTCCTTCTTTCTACTGTTTAGTATTCCATTGTGAAAATGTACCAAAGTTTGTTTTATCAAATCATCCTCTGATGGGCATGTTTCCAGCACTTGGCTACTGTAAATAGCGCTGATATGAACATAGAGATAAATAGATTCTTATGAATTGGTGTTTCAGGGTTCTTTGGGTATAGTCCTAGTAGTGGAATTGCTGGAACAAAAGGCAGTTCCATTTTCAGTTTTTTTAAGGAAACCCCATACTGCTTTCCATAGTGGTTCTACCAGACTGCACTTCCACCAACAGTGCACCAGGGTTCCAATTGCCCCACATCCTCACCAACACTTGTTGTTTGTTGATTTGTTGATGATTGCCATTCTGACAGGTGTGAGGTGGTATCTTATTGTGGTTTTAATTTGCATCTCTCTAATGTCTAGTGATGTTGAGCATTCTTTCCCATGCCTTTGGGCCCTTTGTATGTCTTCCTCAGAGAGGTGTCTGTTCGGGTCCTTTACCCATTTTTTAATTGGGCTGTCTGTCTCCCTAGTGTTGAGTTGCATAAGTTCTTTATATATTGTGGATATCAAACCCTTGTCTGAGGTATCATTGGAAAATATGTTTTCCCATACAGTTGGTTCCCTTTTAATTTTGCTGTTTTATTTAGCTGAACAGAAACTTTTCAGTTTGATATAGTCCCATTTCTTTATTTCTTTTTTGATTTCCTTTGTCTTTGGAGAAGTATCAGTAAACATATTTCTGCATAGGATATCTAAAATTTTACTGCCTATATTTTTTTCCAGGACCTTTATGGCAGCACTGCCTATGTTTAAGTTCTTCATTGATTGTGAGTTTATTCTGGTGTATTGTGTAAGTTAGTGGTCTAGTTTTACTTTTTGCATGTCACTGTCCAGTTCTCCTAACACTACTTGTTGAAGAGACTATTTTTACTCCATTTTGTGTTCCTTCCCCTTTTGTCAAATATTAATTGACCATAAAGTCCTAGGTTTATTTCTGGGCTCTCTATTCTGTTCCAATGATCTATGTCTATTTTTAATGCCAGTACCAGGCTGTTTTGATGACAGTAGCTTTGTAGTATAGTTTGATATCCAGTGTTGTGATTGCTCGTACCTTGTTCTTCCTTCTCAAGATTGCTGTGGACATTCATGGGTGTTTTTGGCTCCATATAAATGTTTGAAGTATTTTTTCTATTTCTGTGAAGTATGTCTTTGGTATTTTAATTGGGATTGCATTGAATCTATAGATTGCTTTGGGTATTACCGACATTTTAATGATGTTAATTCTTTCCATCCATGAACATGTTATATACTTCCATTTATTTGTATCTTCCTTAATTTCTTTCTTCAGAGTTCTGTAGTTTTCTGAGTACAGGTCTTTTACCTCCTTGGTTAAGTTTATTTCTATGTGCTTTATTTTTCTAGTTGCTATGTTAAATGAAATTTGTTTCCGAGCTTCTATTTCTGATGTTGCATTATTGGTATACAAAAATGCTTTTGATTTGTGGATATTGATTTTATATCCAACTATTTTGTTAAATTTGCTTATTAGGTCAAGTAAGTTTTGGTGGAGCCTATTAGGTTTTTTATGTACCCTATCATGTCATATGCAAATAATGACAGTTTGACTTTCTCCTTTCCACTTTGGATACTTTTGATTCCTTTTTCTTCTCTGATACCTATGGCTAGAACTTCCAAAACGATGTTGAACAGAAGTGGAGAAAGTGGACAGCCTCATCGTGTTCCTGATCTTAGGGGTAAAGCTTTTAGTTTTTGCCCATTGAATATGATGTTGGCTTTAGGTTTCTCATGTATGGCCTTTATGATGTTGAGGGATGGTCCCTCTATTCCCATTTTGCTAAGTGTTTTTATCATAAATAGTTGCTGTACTTTATCAAATGCTTTTTCAGCATCTATTGATATGATCATATGGTTTTTGTCTTTCATTTTGTTGATGTGGTGTATTACATTTATTGATTTGCAAATGTTGTACCTCCTTGCATCCCTGGGATGAATTCACTTGATCATGGTGTATGACCTGTTTTATGTATTGCTGGATCCAGTTGCTAATATTTTGTTAAGAATCTTAGCGTCTATGTTCATCAGAACTATTGGCCTATAGTTTTCATTCTTAGCTGTGTCTTGACCTGGTTTTGGGATTAGAATAATATTGGCCTCATAGAAAGTGTTTGGGAGTATTCTCTCTTCTTGGATTTTTTGGAATAGTTTGAGAAGGATAAGAGTGACTTCTTCTCTAAAGGTTTGGTAGAATTCAACTGTGTAGCCATCTGGTCCAGGATGTGCAACCATCTCTGTAGCCATCTGGTCCAGGGCTCTTGTGCTTTGGGAGATTTTTGATTACTTCTTCAATTTCAGTAGTTGGTATTGGGCTATTCAGTATTTTTTATCCTTCTGGCTTCAGTTTTGGTAGATTATACATTTCCAGAAATTTGTTCATTTCACCCAGGTTGTCATATTTCTTGTCATATATTTGTTTGTAGTAATTTCTACAATTCTTTGTACTGATGAAGTATCAGTTGTGATTTCTCCTCTGTCATTTCTTAGTCTGTTTATTTGGGTCCTCTCTCTCTTTTTCTTGATGAGTTTGGTCAATTTTGTTTATTTTTTCAAGGGACCAACTCCTGGACTTATTGATTCTTCAAATTGTAGTTTGAATCTCTGAGTTATTTAATTCTGCTCTGAGCTTGATGATTTCCTTCCTTCTACTTTCACTTGGCTTTGTTGTTGCTCCTCTAGTTCTTGAAGCTTTATGGTTAGGTTGTTTGTATAAGCTTCTTCTATCCTTTTTAAGTAGGCCTGTATTGCTATGAGTTTTCCTCTGAGGACTGCCTTTGCTGTGTCCCATAGGTTTTGGACTGTTGTGTACTCATTATCATTTGTTTCCAGAAACTTTTTTTATTTCATCTTTGATCTCATTGTTAACCCATTTATTACTTACATGCATGTTTTTCAGTCTCCATGAGTTAGAGTGTTTTCAGTTTTTTCCCTTCAGGTTGGTTTTTAGTTTCAATCTACTGTGATTTGAGAAGATGCTTTGTATGATTTTCATTTTCCTGTATTTGTGGAAGCTTGTCTTGTGACCTACCATGTGGTCTATGTTTGAGAATGTTCCGTGTGCATTTGAAAAGAATGTGTATTTTGCTTTTTTTGTGGTGAAAGGTTCTGTATATATCAGTTAAGTCCATTTCCTCTAGAATGTTGTTCAATGCCACAATATCCTAGGTGATTTTTGTTTGGAAGATCTGTCCATTGTTGATAGTGGGGTATTAAAATCCCCTACTATTAGTGTGTTGATGTCTATATCCTTCTCTTTTTTTGACTTTTTTCTTGTTTATGCTTTATTTAGCTTGAATTCAATTTTATGACATCAGCAGGACTTGTCAGAATATACATATTTTCCTTTGTATATATTATGGAAATTTGAATGCATTATAAAAAGGTGTTTCCATCAAATATAGTTAAAAGGAAGATGGCGACAGAGTAGAGAGCAGTGCTGATGGTGTTCTTGAGTACCAAAGCAGCTAGAGGACAGGATAGGGAGGGTGAGACGTCTTCAGGACCCTAGGAATTGGAGTGGGCAGCATCTGGACACAGGGGAGCAAAGCCCAGAGGCAGAGGAGGCCAGCAGGACAGTAGGTAAGGTGTTCCCGACCGACCGGCCATCAGGCCGAGGACGGGTCTGGGCAGGGGCGGCTCTGCTCAGAGGGGTGCGTTTGACTGGGGCCAGTTTCGGGCTCCCTGGCAACTGGAAGTCTCAGCAGTGAAGTGCGGGCAGCGAGGGCAAACGCCTTAGGGAACGCGGAATTGAACTCTTGTAGGGGAGGAACTGTGTGAGAGACTCACCCCGGCAACAGGGAGAGGAGGCTCCAAGCAGGGCTAGAGGCGGAGGATAAGAGTCCTGTGGGAAGCCGGAGCAGGGGAGCGGGAAGTGCACCAGTCGGGGCAGTCACAGAGCCGAAAACGGAGCTGCTGGGCCACAGGGGAAACAGCAGCTAGAAGCCCCTGCGAGGGGGGAGGCCCAGCCCTGTGCAACCACACAGGCCCCCGGGCTCCGTGGGAAACTCCCAACGGTGAGCCAGAGAGCCGGCAAGCAGGGAACTAGTGGCCAGCTACCCACCGTTGCCGGAGACAAAGGCCATGCAGCCCACGCTTTGGAGGGGCTCATCACAGAGGCTGCGTAAAGGACTCCGCAGAGAGCTGATTGGCTTGGAGTCGTGGTGCCCACCCGGGAAGGGCGGGACAGTGTAGGAGGACCCCTGACAGTGTTGACTAACAGGCCCGGCCTCCTCCCGGAACTGCGGGGCTGGGGCCAGTCCTCACAGGGACCAGTGAAGTTGCGGGCTGCCCTGCAGAAGTGCTGGGGGTGCGTCCTGGGCAGGAATCTCCGCCAGGAGTTGGAGGGGGCACCCTGCGGGCTCCAGAACACCGGCAGCCCTAAAACCCAGCCAGGCTGTGGAAGGCCCAGCCTACCTGGGGGCAGACACTCAGAATCAGCCCTACTGTGACAATCAGAGGCCCTGCCACAAGCCAAGACCGGCTAGAATATAGACTATAGACTGTAAAGTCCTGACCAAGAAAAAGAGGCAGCCTCAGGAAAGGGATTGCTGCCAATCTCAAGCACCTGAATTATACCGAGAGCAATATGAACTATTAAGCCCCAACATATCCTTTGCAAAAGTTACTCCTCACATGTTCTTAATCGCCCCCATATCTCAATCCACCTAAATATCCAAGACCCTCCCCTACTCTTGAATTAAAGTCCATTCACTGTGTGGCTATAATGCATTCCCAGTCCTCAATCTAAGTATTCCTCCCTTCCCCAGCCTTTCTAAACCCATTCTTTATTCTTTTCTTCCTTCCTCTTTTATTTATTTATTTATTTATTTAAATTTTTGTTTTCCTTTTCTCCCTGGTAAAGCCCACAGGTTCTGGCTCCACCTGAACCAATCAGAAATCATAAAGGGGGAACACACAGCTAAAACCTTTCTTTATTAATATTGATTTCTCTTTGTCTTGTGATTTTCTCCCCCCATCTTTTTTTTTTTCTTTCTCTCTTCCTTTCTTTCTTTCTCCTTTCTTTTCTTCCAGATAAAACCCACTGGTCCTAGCTCCACCTGGACCAAACAGAGACCATAAAGGGTGAACAGAAACTTAAAACTTTTCTTTATTAATATTGATTTCTCTTTACCTTGTGATATTCTCCTTTATTTATTTTTTTCCCTCTGCTAAAAGCCCTCAGGTCCAGGCTCCATCTGGACCAGTCAGGGATTATTAAGGGTGAACAGCCATCTAAAACCTTTCTTCTTATTATTATTATCATTTTTATTTCTTTTTTCCTTTTGCAATTTTTTTTGGGGGGGGGTTTGGTTTGGTATTTTGTTTTTGGGTTTTTGTTGTTGTTGTTGTTTCTTTTTGTTTTTTGTTTTTTGTTTTTGTTTTTGCTTTTGTTTTTGCTAAAAGCCTGCAGGCCCAGAATACTACCAGACAGCCCAAATAAAGGACACACCAAGAACAGCAAGTGGAGAAAATCTGGGAGATGGCAACATTGAACTCCACAAATATCCTATCACAGAAGGGTGCTCAACTAAGGCAAGGAAGCAAAGCAGGTTAACCCAAGGAAAGAACAAAAATAAATAAATAAATAAAGAGCAAGCAAGAACAAACACCCAAAATGGGGGAAAAAAGAATCAGTTCATCACCAAAAGGAAAGGAAGAATCCCCAGAAAGAACACAAAATGAAACAGAGGCACCTGGAGTATCAGGTAAGGAATTCAAAAGAATGATGATAGAGAAGCTCAGTGAGCTCAGCCACATCAAAGAAAACTGTAAACAACTCCAGGAGAACTACAAAGAACGCCAGGGAAATTACAAAGAACTCCAGGGAAGTTACAAGGAACTTACTGAGAACTACAACAGCATGAAAAAGGACATGGAAACTATCAATAAGTGCCAGCAGGAAATGAAGAATACAATTTCTGAATTGAAGAATACAGTAGAAGGAATCAACAGTAGACTAGAGGAAGCAGAGGACCGGATCAGCGAGTTGGAGGATAAT
>PVIW01017633.1:0-13531 GCA_004026585.1 Noctilio leporinus
GGGGGAGGCAGAGGCAGGGAAGGGGAGCAGCTTAGACAAGAACCTAGTATAAAGGAACCATGGACATGGACAATAGGTGGGATTGACTTTGGGGGGGATGGGTGGGTGGGGAGGGGGGTGGAGGGGAGCAAAAATGTGATGGATGTAATACAACAACAATAAGAAAATGAAAGAAAAAAAAAAAGAGAGAGAGAGAGAGAAAGGTAACTCCTACCTTAACAGGAAACCCTCACCTTCAACCTCACTGTGCCCTGTGTCTGGGGATGGTCAGTGAGGTCACAATGTCTCTGACATGCTTAGTAACAATGTCACATGTCCTGGGGATTAGGACTTGGGCATATTTGAGATGATTACTCATCTGGTTATACCATGACTCATATAAGCTGCTCAATTCAATGGAACTTCTTTTTCTGAAATCTCTCAGAGAAGACACCACGGACTGGGGGAGCCCTGGTGATGGAGACTCCGTATGAGGAGCCATAGTTTCATTGCAACAAGAACCCTGACTCAGTCCATCATCATCATCATCATCATCACCACCACCATTTCTTATGTATAATCATTCTCATTTTCTGTACACATTGTGGTTGTCCACATACTATACTACTTTATCTGAAGACAAAGCAGGTTTTTCCTCTTCAGATGGCATTGGAAAATTAAAATCACAAAGGCCCCACCCAAAAGTTGACCCAAGGCCTTCCAAAATGCTGATGATCTTGAATAGAAAACAGATTTCATCTATGACTTTGAATGAAGACCCTTATCCAATTCTATCATCATCATGACCACCTCTGCAAACTCCAGCACCATTATCATTAATGATTACTTATTACCATTCTTCTTCTCATTTGCTAAAGAAGTGTTTGTTGTTTCCACATAATGACTATCTGTTTTAATGATAATGTTTGTGGTGGTAGTTGATTTAAGAGTCAAATTTAATTTTTTTTATGCTTTGCTGAAGACAATGAAAGTTCCTCCCATCCTATTCTCCATCTGATAAGAAAGCTTAGCCTCCTCTTCAAAGTCATTCAAAGGTTGAAACCACACAAATCTCTTTGAGCACAATTGCCTCATCCATGCAGCCCAGACAAAATATCAGTCTTGAGCCATTCTCCTTACCTGCTTTCAACAAAATATATTTGACTTGCTGTAGGGTCTTTTCTGTTCTTCCAAGAGATTTCAACTGTGTGCCTGATAAACCCTCCATGCCCCTTTGGTGTGTGTGTGTGTGTGTGTGTGTTGTCAGGCTCAATATTCACTCAAAACCCTCATGAATCTTTCTGCCTCTGAGAAGTGTCTATTCTTGGCGCTGTGAGCATGATGCCAAGTCAGTGACTTTCAACATAGGGTGGTATTTTTTATCTGGCATTGGGTTCAATGCTTTTAGTGCCAGCTGTCCAGCATGTATGTGTTCTGCTGCTAGCCCATTTGGACACAGAGCAGTATGGAAATGTGATGCACTGTTGGGTCCATCAAAGCCTCTAGATTAATTAGGCACATATGGGTCAGAAGATTTGATGATTTATTGCATTGGAGACAAAAGTGTCTGAAAGAGTCTGCCTTTTGTTCACTTGAGATTGTTGCCTTAAAAAAAAAATTGATTGATTTATTATTCTTAAATAAAGGGGAAGGGAGAGAGGCAGAGAGGGAGAGAGACATAAATCAATGTATGGTTGCCTTTCACCTGCCTCTGTTGTCTTTATTTTTTCAATTGATCTAATGAGCAAATTTAGCAAAATAGCTGGATATAAAATCAATATCCAGAAATCAAAAGAATGAAACTTCAGAGATAGAAGTGAGAAAACAAATCCCATTTACCATAGCAAAAAGAAAAATAAAGTACCTAGGAATAAACTTAACTAAGGAGGTGAAAGATCTATACTCAGAAAACTGCAGAACATTAAAGAAAGAAATGAAGGAAGATAAAAATAAATGGAAGCATATACCATGTTGATGGATGGGAAGAATTAACATCATTAAAATGTCCATACTACCCAAAGTAATCTATAGATTCAAAGCAATCCCAATTAAAATACCAATGACAGACATCACAGAAATAGAAAAATACTTCAAAAATTTATATGGAGCCAAAAATGCCTACAAATAGCCACAGCAATCTTGAGAAAGAAGAACAAGGTAGGAAGAATCACAATAGTGAACCTCAAACTATACTACAAGGCTACTGTCATCAAAACTGTCCAGCATTGGCATAAGAATAGAAATATAGATCAATGGAACAGAATAGAGAGCCCAGAACTTAACCCAAGACTCTATGGTCAATTAATATTCAACAAAGGGGGAAGGAAAACAGAATGGCATAAAAACAGTCTCTTCAACAAGTGTTGTTGGGAGAACTGGACAGCAACATGCAGAAAGATAAAACTAGACCACCAACTTACACCATACACCAGAATAAACTCAAGATGGATAAAGGACTTAAACTTAAGCAGTGCAACCAAAAAGGTCCTGAACAAGAATATAAACAGTAAAATTTTAGATATTCTACACAGAAATATGTTTACTGGTACTTCACCAAGAGCTAAGGTAATAAAAGAACAAATAAACAAATGGGAATATATCAATTTGAAAAGTCTCTGTTCAGCTAAACAAAACACCAGCAAAATTCAAAGGGAACCAACTGTGTGGGAAAACATATTTGCCAATGATACCTCAAACAAGGGCTTGATATACAAAATGTAGAAAGAACTAATGTGATTAATGTCAGGGAGACAGACAGCCCAATTAGAAAGTGGGCAAAATACCTGAACAGACAACTCACTGAGGAAGACATACAAAGGGTCCAGTGGAATATGAAAGAATACTCAACATCACTGGCCATCAGAGAGATGCAAATTAAAACCACAATAAGATACCACCTCAGCCCTGGCTGGTGGCATAGTGGATAAGTTGCCAGCCTATGAACCCAAAGGTCGCTGGTTCGATTCCCCAGTCAGGGCACATAACCAGGTTGCAAGCCAGGTCTCCAGCCAGGTCCATGGCTGGAGGCAGGTGAACGGCAACCATACATTGATGTTTTTATCCCTTGCTGCCTCTCTTCCTTCCCATCTCTCTAAAAAATAATAAATACAATCTTAAAAAAAAAAAAAAAAAAGATAACACCACACACCTGTCAGAATGGCAATCATCAACAAGTCAACAAACAACACGGGTTGGCGAGGATGTGGGGCAAAGTGTACCCTGATGCACTGTTGGTGGGAATGCAGACTGGTGCAGCCACTGATGCAGTGGCACCAGCCACTGGTGCAGCATATATAAAACAGTATGGAGTTTCCTTAGAAAACTTAAATGGAACTGCCTTTTGATCCAGCAATTCCACTATTAGGATTTTACCCGAAGAATCCTGAAACATCAATTCATAAGAACCTATGTACACCTATGTTCATAGCAGCATTATACACAATAGCCAAATCCTGGAAACAGCCTCAGTTGCCATCAGTGGATGATTGGATCATAAAATTTTGGTACATTTAAACAATGGAATACTACACAGCAGAAAGAAGAAACTCCTAATCTTTGCAGCAACATGGATGGAACTAGGAAGTATTATCCTTAGTGAAATAAGACAGTCAGTGAAAGACAATTACCATATGATCTCACCGATTACAAGACAATAATGCACAAAACAAAGAACACACAAAACAGAACCAGATATATGAATACAGTTAATAGGCCATCAGTGGGCAGGGGGAGGGAGGAGGAAGAGGCAAAGACAAGTTTAGACAAGAACCTAGTTTGGAAGAACCATGGACATGGACAACAAGTGGGATTGACTTTGTCGGGGAGTGGGTGGGTGGGGAAGGAGACAGAGGGGAGTAAAATGCAGTGGATGTAATACAGCAACAATAAAATTAAATTAATTTAATAAAAAAAAGAAAATGTTTATCTTAGCCAAAATGGACAAAATATAAATGCCACATCTTACATATTTTCACTGCTGGGGGAAAACATTTTGCAGCTTCCTATTAAAACTTCTGAAATAAAGAGGAAAATCAAAATAGGAAGGGAAACCTTTTACACTATTTATTAGCAGAGTGTGTCTTTGGCTGGTAGCTGAGTGATTTCATTTTCTTCTTCCTGCTTCAATATAATTTCCAAGTCCTTTTAAATGAGCATGTATGACTTTTTGGAATGGATCACATAATAAAACTATTAAAGTCCCTGCCATGGGTTTTGGAAAAAAAAAAAAAAAAAAAAAAGCAGGTCTTTTAGCATCACTTGCAGTACTAGTTTGATTGAGGTGTATTGTATTCTTTTAGTATTGTATTTCATCTGAGAAACTCCTTTTTTCACCTTTGATTTTGAATGAGAGCTTTGCTGGGTAGCATATTCTTGGTCGCAAGCTTTTGTTTTCCATTTTTGGAATATTTTTGTCATTCCCTTCTGGGTTGTATTATTTCTGTTGAATAATCATTTGATAACCTTATCAGAGCCCCTCCTATGTTATTTGCTGTTTCTCTATTGATGTGTTTAGTATTCTCTCTTTGTCTTTGAAATTTGCCATTTTAATTATAATGTGTCTTGGAGTGGGTCTGTTTGGATTCATCTTCATTAGGATGCTCTGTGCTTCCTGAACTTGAGTAACATTTTCACTCATCATATTAGGGAAGTCTTCTATCATTACTTTTTTCAACAGGTTTTCCATTCCTTGTTTTTCTTTTTCGTCTGGCATCTCTATGATACAGATATTATTGCATTTCATGTTGTCCTGCAGCTCTCTTAAAATCTCTTCATTCTTGTTCAGCCTTTACTCATTCTGTTGCAATGTCTTTGAATATTTTCTACATCATCCTCTAGCTTGCTGATTTGATCCTCTGCTTCCTCTAGCCTGCTGTTGATTCCTTCTACTGAATTCTTCAATTCAGAAATTGTATTCTTTATTCCCTCCTGGCTCTTACTGATAGTTTCTAAGTCCTTTTTAATGCTGGTGTAGATCTCAATAAGTGCCTTATAGCTTCCCTGTAGTTCTTTGTAGTTCGTCTGGATTTGTTTGTAGTTTACTTTGAGTTGCTGAGCTCATTGAGCTTTTCTATCATCATTATTTTGAATTTTATATCTGATAGTTTGCTTGCCTTTGTTTCATTTAGTGATATTTCTGGGGATTCCTCCTTTCCTTTTGGTGATGAACTGTTTCTTTTTCTCCTTGTTTTTAGGTTTCATTGTAATCCAATCAGACTGTGATCAGCTGCCAGGCTAAGGAACTGTTAGGCTGGAAGGATTGGTTTAGTTATAATTAAGTTGATTTGTAATCCATCACCAGACTCAGATGCAGCTTGGAGTGACAGACTAATTTAGTTGTAAATCAATGAATCAGCTACCAAACTCAGGCCTTGATGGGCTATACAGAGAGGTAATCCACTAGATCAGCTGTCAGCTTAGGTGCTGCTAGGTGGGACAGATATAGATGTACATCTATGAATCTGTGATCAGGCACCAGGCTTAGGAGCCTGTGGCCTAGACAGCAAGTTTCAACTATAATCCAATGAATCTCTAATTAGCCACCAGGATCTGGTGGTGCTGGGCTCAACTCAAAGTTTCTCTTGTAATCCAATGAATCTTTGACCATCTGCCAGTCTAAGGGACCACTGGGCTAGACTGAATGATCCAGCTGTAAGTCAGATAGTTTGTAATCAGCTGACAGGCCCAGGCACTGCTGGTTGAGAAATACCTCTTCAGGTGCCAACTATTATATCTATGCTTAGACAAAACAGGTCATTGCAGGAGAGGTTTATTTAGATGTAAATCAAAGAATTGTGATTAAATGCCAGGCTGTGCAAGACATATTGCTTCCATTGGGCGGGGCTATGAGGAACTCTCATATGGAAGCCATTTGGTGCAGGAAAGATCTCCTGAGGTGTGGGCAATGAGTCAGCACTGGGATCTCCATAGCTGCTTCCCCACTTCTCTCCTCCCAGCCACCACCACAAACTCTCCCCATGTGTCCCTAGTCCTCTCTGCCCTCCCTCAACTGGAGCCCAGGGTAGGTGGGTGCCAATGTATTTTTGTTGTGGTCACCATAGTAGTTCTCTGTCTCCAGCACTCTTGCAGGCTAGTAAGCTCCATGGCTTTCTGCCCTTCTCAGCTCTATGCTGGTCTACTCTCCGCCATGTTGCTGGAGACTGGGACACCCAGCTCAGGTACCAGAACCCACACTTCTGAGGTGGAGCCCCAGGCTTCATCCCTTTGGCTGCTGCCTCTGTGGGGGCCCAGCCATCCCTCTTACATTTCTGTGATTCCTAACAATCATAGATTGTGATGAAGAATCCTCTTTTGTTTTGTCAGCGGTTATAGGACTTCTTTCCAGGTGGTGTTCTGTTGGTAATTCAGCTGATTTTGTCTCCAAAAAAAGTAATTTGAGATGCGACCTGGGAGGACATTGGTGTAGCTCCACTTACTCCTCCGCAATCTTGCTGGAATTCCCTTAAACACGTCCAAATCAGGTGTTGTGTATAATCAGGCCTCATAGGCAGCTTTGGCTTTGTTTTGTTGTTGTTAGAATCTGGAGAGAGAACAACCATCCAACAGGAGTGTGAAGGCAATGCTTCATGTTGTTCAGGCCCATTTGCTGTTGTTAACTATTTTTTTCCATTAACTCCTTGGCTATTTTTATGTCCTTTTTAATGCTGGTGTAGTTCTCAATAAGTTCCTTTTAGTTTCCCTAGGGTTCTTTGTAGTTCCCCTGGAGTTGTTTATATTTTTCTTTCAACTCACTGTACTCATTGAGCTTTTCTATCATCATTATTTTGAATTCCATGTCTGATAGTGCACTTGCCTCTCTTATTTTGCACTGTTCCTGGTGATTCCTCCTTTCCTTTTTCTGAGGGTTTATTTATTTATTTTTATCTCTCCATTTTGGGTTACCCTTGTTTGTTTCTGCTTCTTGGATAGGTCTGCTTCGACTTACACTCTTAGCAGTGTGATCTGCTGTGTTGTAGAGGTTCACTTTTTTTTACTTCCTGGCCCTGCACTTGGTGATTTCAGCTCAGGTCCCAGTCTGAACCTAATCAGCCAGTTTGAGATTAGGGGAGATCCACTGTCTTTGTCTGTCTACTTTAGTTGTTAATCCAATCAGCCTGTGATCAGTGTCCAGTTTTAGGCACATCTGGGTGATGCAGATTAATTCAGTTATTAATCCGATCAACCTGTAATCTGTGAGGTCAGATTTAGGCACTTCTGGGTAGGTTGCATTAATTCCCATGATTGGGGTTGTAGCTTCCTCTCAGGCTACCACCCTGTGGAGTAGAGTGATCTGCTGACTACATATGGGATGGGTAGGCACTTGTACTCATAGGCTGCTCTCTCAACTCTCCCCCTAAAGCAACTGACCCAAACTTTTCCCAAGCATCTTTAGTCCACTCTTCCCGTTCTCTGCTGGAGCCCAAGGTAGGTGGGTGCCAGTGCATTTTTGTGCATGTTCCCTTTAAGAACTCCTTCTCTCTGTCAAGCAGGCTAAACCTGGCAGCTTTTTGCTTTTCACAACTGGTTGCTGTTTTACTCTCAGCTTTGTTGCTTTAGGCTGGGAAACCCAACTAGGGGTTTAGAACTCATCCTTCTGAGGTGGAGTTCCCAGTTACTGAGATGTTTCTTTGTCCCTTCAGATGCCACCTGTGGGTTCCCTGCCAGCCCTCTCATAGTTCCGCACTTCCTACCAATCACAATGTGATGCAACGACCTCTTTTATTCTGTTCATGGTAATAAGGCTTCTCTCCAGTTAGTGTTCTATTGGTTGTCAGAGGTGATTTCTTCCCAATTAAGTTGTCATTCCAGTTTGGTCTTAGAAGGAAATTGGTGTAGCTCCACTTACTCCTCCATCATCTTGGTTCTCAGGACAACATTCTTGATGCTTCATGTTGAAAGTTTTGTGATTGTGTTTAAGCTCCCTGTTCAGAGTCATCCCTTATAGAAGGCCAGGGCACAATACAAAATAAAAATCTAATTATATTAGGAATTATCACTTTTTACATGGAACAAAGATGGCCAATGAATAGAATAAGTGTAAATTCAGTATTTTCAATTATAGAAATGGTAATGACAGAGTATTTTCAGACATGTTTTCTCAGTCTAGCATTGTCAGGTTGAGAGGAATGGAAATGGAGATAATTTCTAGCATAGATTTGCTCTCAGGAAAGGGAACTTTTACCCTGACAGGGAAGAGATGTCACTCCTGACTAAAGGATCCCTGGTGATGATGTGTCTGTAGAGGATCTATAGTTTCAAGGGACCAGCAAATCAGTCTCAGCCCATTGTTGTTGTCGTCATCATCATCATCATCATCATTGTAACACACACTGTCATCACCACAATCATTACCATTATTATTTGCTGACTTAAGACTTTGCTTTCACTTTCTGTGTACATGGTGATTGTCCACACACAGTGATACTTTATTTGAAAATAAAGCAGGTGTCTCCTTTATTAGTGTTATTGGGAGACAGAAACTACAAATGTCTCACCTCTCAGTTGACACAAGGCCTTCCAAAATGATAAAGATATTAGATAAAAATTGGATTCCACCCAAGAGTTTGATCAGGATTACTGTCCAATTATATACTCATCATTTAATTACTCATAACCATCATTCTCATTTTCTGTACATATGGTGCCAAAAACTTCATAACAAATCATTTCTTTCTCTGTTTCAGTAGTTAAGTGGAATATGGAATCTGACTCTATTTTATTTTTAATGTTGACAACTAATGGCTTATTCCTGCCTCTGATCCATCTTCCCTCCAACAGGAAATCTGTTAAGAAAGGCTATGTCTCCTCCATAGATGTAATGGGGAGAATGAAACCACACAAGCCCTGTGACTTGAATTTCCTTCCACCACATCTCCTTTTCTGTCTCTGTCAAAGCATGTCTGACTGGCTTAAGGGTCTTCCCTGTTCCTCCCAAAGATTTCAACCATTTGCATGATAAATGTTTCATGCTCCATTGTTATGTATGTTTGTCATCAGCTTAGAGATACACAACAAGCTATCTTTGGTCCCTCTTCCTCTCCGTGGTGTCATCAACTCTTGGTGTGGTGAACAGGAGGCCTAGTCAATGATGATCACCATATGAGGTTCTTGTTCTGTGGTGTTGGTTTCATGTACCTTTGATGTCCACTGTCCATCATGCAAATAACGTGTGCTGGCAAATTTGGACACTGAGTTGTGTGAGCTGGGGTTCACTTTTGTGTCCAGAAGAACCTCTGCTTGGATTCAGCTGATGAGGATAAGAACATTTTGTGATTCATTGAAATGGAGCACAAGTGTGCCTGAAAGAGTCTCTACTATTTATCTACCTGAGAATATTGTCTTCCTTTCTGGTTTTTAAAAGAGATTATTTATTTATGTTTAAAGAGAAGGAAAGAGAGAGAGAGAGAGAAGGACAGAATCATCAGTGTGTTGTTTCCTCTTGTGCACCACCACCTGGTAACCTGACCCACAACCCAGAAATGTGCTCTGGTGGGAAATTGAACCAGAAATCCTTTGGTTTGTAGGCTGGCACCCAATCCACTGAGCCATACTAGCCTGGGCTGTACTTCTATATAACAGACTTGCCTAAACCAGAGACTTCAGAGTTGAGCACAGAAACAGAACCCAGAGAGATTCCTTGAAGGAAACTTCTACAGAAAGAGGAAACCAAAGAGAACACCATCTTAATCCTCACTGCACCTGTTTTTGAATGGTCTTTGTGCTCAGTTACCATGAGTGACCCATGGTCATCTACTCCCTCCTGCAGGGAGGTTTGTGTCTGAGCTCATGCTGACTTTGATTCACTGTGTCTTTTGCATAGTAATACACAACTGTGTCCTTGGCTCTCAGACTGTTTATTTGCAGGTACAGCATGTTCTTGGCATTGTCTCTGGAGATGGTGAACCAACCCTTCACAAAGTTGGTGTAGTATGTCCTGCCACTCTCACTGATTACTAAGACCCACTCCAGCCCCTTCCCTGGAAACTGGCAAACCCAGTGCATGGCATAATCACCAAATGTGAATCCAGAGGATATGCAGGAGAGTCTGAGAGACCCTCCAGGCTTCACCAAGCCTTCCCCAGACTCCACCAGCTGCACCTCACACTGGACTTCTGCAAACACAAAGATATGAGGTCAGGAAACTGTCACCTGTCTACTCTTTCAAGCAATTGTATCCATTTACTCTCTCATTGTCTCTCATTTATCATAAATTGCCTCTTAAAATTGCAACCAGTAAAACCCAGATGAGCTCAAGCTTCATTTTTGGTGGTTCGTGTTCTGTCCTGACCAGGCACTGGGAACACCTGGGAATCCTGGGCTGGGCTCCAATACCACAGCAGCAGGGTTGTGGCTGGGCTGTTTTTCATGCCCTGAGTGGTCCTATTTGCATGTCCTTCTGCTATATATGGAACCCCACAATTAGAGACCTGCCAAAGGGCCATACCTCAGTGTAGGTGTTAGTGTTCTGGGGAGGATGGTCATGATAGTATTTCAATAACTCAACACAGAACCACAAGCTGTCCAAGCTGCCACATCATGTGCCAGTAATCTCAGCTTCAGAGTCTCTGTGCACCTCATTCCCCACTTCCACCCCACTGTTCTCCTGAACTTGATCCAGGAAGATAAGGACAGTTTTTGTGAGGATGTAAGATCCCTTTTCTGAAAGGGTGTTAAAGGGTGTCTGTAGCTAGTGTTCCCCATACCCTGGAGACATTGCACCCCTTGGAGGAACACCCCAGCCTCAGAACTTGTAAGAGAGGAGTCCGCATACTTGTGGCTGTTGGTTTTGTTGGCCCTGAGAGCCTCTGGATTCCCAATCATCAAGGAGACAAAGCAGATGAACTATTGAAAAGATGCTTTTCTATCACTGGGACTCACAAACAAAGAGATACTAGGGAGGCATGGAGCTGATGGAGAAAATTTTTGCTTACAACGACCAGAAAAAGCCATTTACCAAGGTTCTCTTTCCATAGACAGTGATGGAAATCTTTATAGAAGATAACAGAATAGAGAAATTAGTGAAATAAATGTGAATCATAATACCAATGTCAGGTGAGTTTGGCTGTGGTTGTCTGAACTCTGCTTGGTACCTCTAAATTCTATATGGCAAAGAAACATGGTCATGTTGGATTGATTTTGATATTTTGAAATCTGACGCTATTCCAGAGAAATCTAGGTGGGTCTTAGTATAATGTATCTATAACAGAGGGAAGCAGAGGGAGATTATGCTCCAGGTGAAGACAGGAGCAATGTGACCATGGATATCAGGTTATGTGTTCCAGGCTTTGGAGAAGGAGGAAGAGGCCACAGAATGAGGAATGTAGTTCTAGCATCTAGGAAATGCAGAGAAATAGGCTCCCTTATCTAGACTGTTCAGGCTGCTATAACAGTGAGCCAGGGACTGGGAAGCTGACAAACAAACACTTATGTCTAACAGATCTAGAGGCTGAAAATCCTGTCCTGGTGCCAGTTTAACAGGGAATGAAAGCTTTATACTACTCTGATTTACTATGAAATGGGATTAAAAAGAGGCATACTACCCAACTGATGATCAGAATTCACACACTGATAGTTTCCTTGTAAATACATGGAAAACACCAGCAGGCTCATTCCTTCTTGTACAAAAATGTCTCATATGACAAAGTTTGTGTCAGTATACTAACTGGTCTGTTCTCTCAGTCTAGTGTTGTCCATGGTGTTGGGGTTCAGAGGTAGGAAAATGGGGAGAATTCTTAGCACAGATGTGCTCACAGGAAAGGGAACTTTACCCTGACAGAAAACCCTCACCTTCCAGTCACGTTGTTCCTAGGTTCTGGGGATGGTCTCTCCCACACAATATAGAACATCCCTAGTGGAAAATAAACACTTTTTTTGCATCACACTTATAATTTGGAAATACATTCTTTATGATTATATTTGTCATATCATTGGCTTAATAGATCTCTTTGGTAACAGATTTGTTTAATTTTAACAGTTTCAGTTATCAATTTTCTAATTGTTTTTATGAGATTGTTTTTCATAAACTTTCCAGAAATTGGTCAGCCTTTACTCTCCATGTTCATTGGTTACAACATTCATATTAAAACAGTCTTGGGGGAGGGAAGATGACAACAGAGTAGAGAGCAGTGCTGATGGTGTGCTCGAGTATCAAAGCAGCAAGAGGACAGGATAGGGAGCGTGAGACGTCTTCAGGACCCTGGAGATTGGAACAGGCAGCATCTGGACACAGGGGAGCACAGCCCAGAGGCGGAGGAGGCCAGCAGGACAGTAGGTGAGGAGTTCCTGACCGACCGGCCAGCGGGCCGAGGTCGGCTCTGGACAGGGGAAGGTCTGCCCAGAGGGGCACATTTGACTGCGGCCAGTTTCGGGCTCCCTGGTGGCTGGAAGTCTCAGCAGTGAAGTGCGGGCAGTGAGGGCAAACGCCTTAGAGAACACGGAATTGAACTCTGGCAGGGGAGGGACTGTGTGAGAGACTCACCCCGGCAACAGGTAGAGGAGGCTCCAAGCAGGGCTAGAGGCAGAGGAGAAGAGTCCTGCGGGAAGCTGGAGTGGGGGAGTGGGAAGCCGGAGCGAGGGAGCGGGAAGCCGGAGCGGGGGAGCAGGAAGTTCACCGGCGGGGCAGCGAGAGGGCCGAAAGCGGAGCTGCTGGGCCACCAGGGAAACAGCAGCTAGAAGCCCCTGTGAGGGGGGAGGCCCAGCCCTGCCCAACCACACAGGTCCCCAGGCTCCGCGGGAAACTCCAAATGGTGAGCCAGAGAGCTGGCAAGGAGGGAACTAGTGGCGGGCAACCCACCATTGCCGGAGACAAAGGCCACACCGCCCACACCTGGGAGGGGCTCATTGCAGAGGCCGTGTAAAGGACTCCACAGAGAGCTGATTGGCTTGGAGGCGTGGTGCTCGCCCCGGAAGGGCGGGACAGTGTAGGCGGACCCCGGACAGTGTTGACTGACAGGCATGGCCTCCTTCTGGAACTGTGGGGGTGGGGCCAGTCGTCACAGGGACCAGCGAAGTTGTGGGCTGCCCTGCAGAAGTGCTGGGGGCGTGTCCTGGGCAGGAAACTCCGCCAGGAGTGGGAGGGGGCTGCCTGCCAGCTCCAGAACACCTGCAGCCCTAAAACCCAGCCAGGCTGCGGAAGGCTCAGCCTACCTGGGGACTTACACTCAGAATCAGCCCTACTGTGACAATCAGAGGCCCTGCCATGCGCCAAGACCAGCTAGAATATAGGATATAGAATGTAAAGTCCTGACCAAGAAAAAGAGACAGCATCAGGAAAGGGATTACTGCCAACTTCAAGCACCTGAATTATACCGAAAGCAATATTAACTATTAAGCCCCAACATATCTTTTGCAAAAGTTACTCCTCACATATTCTTAATCCCCTCCATACCTCAATCCACCTAAATAACCAAGACCCTCCCCTACTCTCCAATTAAAGTCTATTCACTCGGTGGATATAACGCATTCCCAGTCCTCAATCTAAGTATTCCTCCCTTCCCCAGCCTTTCTAAACCCTTTCTTTATTTTTATTTTCCTTCGTCTTTTTTTTTTTTTTTTT